>ONZH01016424.1:0-265278 GCA_900303285.1 Rhinella marina
GTCGTCAATCTAACTACATCCGGCTGTTGTCACCACCACACACACTAGCCCAGGGGGCACTCCTCTGGCTCTTCCAACTCAACCTCCTTCCCCCCAGCCTGCCCCCCCACCTACAGGCCCTCTCTCCAAACAATTTACGTCTTTGTCCTATCTTTCTCTCTCTCCAAACTATTTTTCCGGATAGCTGCCATATACGGTATTAAACTGAGTAGTATACATAGAACACATACCACACTTGATCTATACCAGGGGTGCACAACCTGCGGCCCGGGGGCCACATGCGGCCCTTGATACCATTCTGTGTGGCCCCATCCATCTGGTAACAGACATGTATGTCCATGTTTTGTGGCTGCTCACATGCATTTTTCATGTATTTCTCCCATTAGATGGGACTCCTGGAACTGTAACTAGACATTAATGGTATACACTGTGTGTTCAATCTGCCATAAATACAGTATTTCAGTTGGTAATACTCCTTTAAATTTTATTTTCGGCCCTTGACGTTGGTTCAGTCGGACAATGTGGCCCCCACCCAGAAAACGTTGTGCACCCCTGATCTATACTGAACGTCACTTTTAAAAATACGTCATTTTCCTCTCTCTCATTTGTTTGGGTTGCAATTAAGCAGACCACGTCTGCCTAATCTAATAGTTTCCGTGTAATTGCTCCATACTGCACGTCTTTTTCCTCTCTTTCTCTCTCTCTCCAAACTATTTTTCCGGATAGGTGCCGTATACGGTATTAAACTCAGAAGAATACATACCGTACCGGTTGATGCTACAGTTTTTCCAAATCCATCCGGGTGTTGTCACCACCACACACGCTAGCCCAGGGGGCACTCCTCTGGCTCTTCCAGCTAAACCTCCTTCCCCCCAGCCTGCCCCCCACCTACAGGCCCTTTCTCCAAACAATTTACCCGGATAGGGGACGTATTAGATATTATACTGATTTTTGTTGTTCCTCTTTTAATTGCCTCCTGACCTGTGATAGGCAGAGCATGGACACGTCCCCTTAGCTGCAGTAGGAAAGACACTCCCCTGGCCAGAGCAAGCTCTTTTTCCTTTTCCGTGGTCGAAAAATCCATGAAATATAGGGTCCCAAGATAGGGGACGTATACGGTATTAAACTGAGAAGAATCGATACCACACATGCCCCACTAGGAGAATTTTGGGGTAATGGTGGGATTAGGCAGCCTCAGAGGCATCCATGCATGCTGCCCCTGCTGTTTCCTGTCCATTTCCGTGGTGTTTCCATCATTTTCTGAGGTTTCCAGGTTTTCACCCAGCCTTCCCTAGGCAGAGCCTTGGTCCCCTGCAAAAATGCTCGAGTCTCCCATTGACTTCAATGGGGTTTGTTATTCGAAACGAGCACCCAAGCATCGGGAAAAGTTCGACTCGAATAACGAGCACCCGAGCATTTTAGTGCTTGCTCATCTCTAGTTATGACATTTTCATACATAATATGGCGCCACCTGGTGTTCACTCTGCCCACTGCCAGGTAGAATTAGCTTTCTACCCTGTGACCACTACAGAGGAGCTAATAAAAACCTCTCTTTTCCCCTGCAAAAAAACTAGTTCTATTAGCTGTTTTGCAGTTACATTTCTTCTGTATTCATGAGGACATTGCTCCCACCGCACCATCATCATTTTAAACAGACATTTTCCTGTTTAAAATGTGCACTAAACGGTACAGTATACAGTCGGCAACCCATTTTCTGCTTAAAGGGGTATTCCGGTAAAGTAACTTAATTTTTGAAAAACTGCATTAAAGCTGCAAGCTGTGACCCAACCAGAACCGATACCTATACATATAACCAGAGCTTCATTTTACCTCACAATCCATTTGTCTAGCTCCTGTGTGAGCCTGCAACACACTGAGAGTATCATGGCGCCTGATCCTCCCTCACAAACCTACAATCCCCACAATCCCTAGCTTTCCTGCTTTGAGTTTGTGCTTGTTCAAGAGTGTTGCTGTTTACTGATTGGCAGCTTGATATTCCAGTCCAGACACGCCCCCACTACTCTATACACTGAGCAAGGTCGATGCCATGGAAACTTATGAGGAAACACAATGGGTAGCAGAGGATGAAAACTACTTTTATAAGTACTGAACGGTAAATATGTTAAGTTGACATTATATTAGATAATTATTGATGATGAATTAGTCTAAAAGATAAGTTATATTTATGTTAACCGGAATACCCCTTTAAGGTAGCCCATTAACATGGTGTGATCTAAGAGCACTGTGACCTCAAGAACTTGTATGTGGAGGGAAAGCAGAGCAGCAAGACAACTACAAGTCCCACCGTACCTAGTAGCCATCTGAATTGAATAGTCTTCCTCTTTATATGACTTTGGTGTGTATTGTATCCATGAATGACTGTAAGTACTTTTCAAAGGGCTTGTCTCATCTTGACCACCTCTGTTTAAAGGGGTTGTCTCACCTCAGACATGCTAGGATATGCCCCCAATGTCTGATAGGTGCAAGTCCCACCTCTGGGACCCGCACCTATCTTTAGAACTGTGCACTGTGCATGCGTGGCCACCCTCCATTCATTCGTATCGGAGAGCACCCAGCCCCAAAGAAGTGAATGGAGCGGTGGGAGCACACCGCCTGGCTATTTTCGGTGCTTCCACAGGAATAAATGGAGTGTGGCTGCGCATGTACAGTGCGCCCTCCCTCATTTTACGGGCTCTGTTCTAAAGATAGGTTCCGGTCCCAGTGGTGGGACCCACACCTTTCAGACATTGGTGACATATCCTAGTGATATGCCCCAATGTCTGAGGTGAGAGAACCCCTTTAAATCAGTGACCGGTTGCTACGTCTGGCTTCAGAAACCCCAGTTGCTTAAAGGGAATCTGTCACCACGATTCTGGAACTTTATCTGCATTAATACATGAGTAGTACTGCACATAAGGAGTCCAGATCACAATTTGTTTTTTTTCCTACTGCTCTCCATTCTCTGTCTGTCAGTACTGAAAGCTGTGCTGACGATCACAGTCTAGACTGGTGTGCAGCGGTAATAGAACGTAGAGGACTGCTGTGCGCATGCGCTGTAAACCCAACACAGGGGGGCAGGAGGAAAAAAGTCCTTATCTGCAGTATTACTAATATATTACTGCAGATAATAGACTAAGAATTTGGTGACAGACCCCCTTTCAGTGGGAGATGCTATGGCATACCATACATTAGTAATAAAGCAGAAGTGTGATCTTCCATGCTTCTATCACATTCATACGTCACACAGACAACCACTTCTATCCTGAGAGACTGCCAGAAACGTCTGATATAAAGCATGCCTATGATACAGAACCGGTGCAGAAGGCCTACAGAACCATCAATTACCAGCTAGTAGGAGTTCGAGGCGGCAGTGTCTGTGATGTTGGTCCAGGTCTCTTCTCGCTCTTGGTGTGCTGCTGATGAATCCAACCACGTCCTGATGCCATTGTATAGTGAAGGTCTGAAAAGTCACCTAAAATGAAAAATACAGAAGATTTTTCGTGGTCGGTCTTACACCCTCCATCACATTCAGCAAGGGCCAGGACATAGGGTTTGCAGACTGTGTTCCCATCATAAATTTCTAAGACTGGAACCGTACTGGATCCCAAAGTACAGGTTATTCATTCTCCTTTCAGGAAAGATCTGCTTTTTAGAGGGAACATGTACTTCAAATACAGTTGTCCAATATGTGCAGTCAGCCTCAGTACCTCCATAAAGTGCAAACAAATGAACCCCCACAAAAGATTCACACGCAGCACTTGTGGTTGCAAGCAGATCTACTGAATGCAGACTGCTCTATTCTTACCTACAAAAACACAAGAAAAACTTGTAGGCTCTACACAGCCCTTTCCGCTGCTCTGAGTGACAGACGTATCTATCAATCGGGAGAACACCACAGCTGTCACTCAAAGCAGAGGGGAGGGGGACACCTTACACCAATGTTGTAATTTTAGACCGGCCGCCTCTCCGCATGTTTGCCGCGCTGCCCGCCCCCATTCACTATAGTGGTGAATATAGTGAATGGGGCCAGAGGGCAGTTCCGGCTGCAGACACCCGTGCCACCAATGTGAAAGTAGCCTAAAACCTTCCCGTAAACCTGTGTGCCAAATTTCGTGATTGTAAATGCGACATTGCGGATTCCTTTAGCGAACATACATACACTCAGCTTTATATATTAGATATGGGGTAGGTTGTCCTTATAGTCTCAGTAAGTAAAGTGTGCTGTTCCCTAAATTTCACCACTTAACAGCTTTGCTTGGACTTTGGGACCTAAAGTCCCAAGGACCTAACAGTTCAGCATGAGCAGAGGCAGAAGTGGGAGGGCCCTTTTAACCCTTTATATCTCAGGTTATGCAGGAGGAAGTCTTGTTTAAAAGCTTTAAAGACACGACTAGGATCTCAGCATTATCTTCCCTACACAGAGATGTAGCCTTTAGAATTCAGGTTACGAGTGATAGCAATTGAAAGTGAAAGTGGGTTTCAGCTGCTTTCACTCCCAATTTCTAAAGGCTACATCTCCTGATGAAGAGGAGCTAATGCAGGTATTGTTTTAATGATTAGATTGCCAGGTTTGAAACAAGGCCAGACTCACATCTCTAGCTTCTACAGTGTCCGAGATATGAAGGGTTAAAGCAGCCCCCTCCCCCCCTTCAGCTGGCTGTGATCTCAGCCAGCCTGGAGGAAGGGGAGATAGTGGGGGGAGCTCATAGGTTGTAGTAGGAGAAAAAAAAAATCCTCTCGCATGATCTGTTTTTTTTTCACGCATCAGTTCTGCATTGTGTGAGAATCGCAGCATGTTCTATATTCTGCATTTTTCACGCAGCCCCGGCCCCATAGAAGTGAATGTGGCTTCAGTGAAAAACGCATTGCATCCGGAAGCAAGTGCAGATGCAATGCGATTTTCACTGATGTTTGCTAAGAGATGTTGTTCGCAAACCTTCAGTTTTTTTTCACGTGCGTGAAAAACGCATCAAAACGCATTTCACCCGCGCGGAAAAAACTGAATAACTGAGGCCTAAGGCCTCTTTCACACAAGCGTCATAGATTAGGTCCGGATGCGTTCAGGGAAACTCGCACCATTTTGCAAGCAAGTTCAGTCAGTTTTCTCTGCGATTGCGTTCAGTTGTTCAGTTTTTTCCGCTCGGGTACAATGTGTTTAAGGCCTCATGCACACGAACGTATTTTGTTTCCGTGTCCGTTCCGTTTTTTTTGCGGATAGGATGCGGACCCATTCATTTCAATGGGTCAGCAAAAAATGCGGACAGCACACCATGTGCTATCCGCATCAGTATGTTCGTTCCGTAGCCCCGCAAAAAAAAATAGAACATGTCCTATTCTTGTCCGTTTTGCGGACAAGGATAGGCATTGTTACAATGGATCCGCAAAAAAAAAACGGAAACACAGATGCCATACAGATGTCATCCGTTTTTTTTTGCGGATCCGCAATTTGCGGACCGCAAAACACATACGGTCGTGTGCATGTAGCCTTAATGCGTTTTTCATGCGCATGATAAAAAACTGAAGGTTTACAAACAACATCTCTTAGCAACCATCAGTGAAAAACGCATTGTACCCGCACTTGCTTCAGGATGCAATGCGTTTTTCACTGAAGCCACATTCACTTCTATGGAGCCAGGGCTGCGTGAAAAAGGTAAAATATAGAACATGCTGCGATTCTCACACAATGTGGAACTGATGTGTGAAAAAAACCCTCATGTACACAGACCCTTTGAAATGAATGGGTCAGGATTCAGTGCGGGTGCTATGCGTTCACGTCACTCATTGCATCCACGCAGAAAACTCACTCGTGTGAAAGAGGCCTAAGGGTTACATAGCATCATAAATCAATATAATGTTATGCGTCCCTGGCAGTGTTGGAAGTTCAGGACGGCATCTGTGCTGCCAGTCCGCAGCGTGACACCCGTTCGTCTGAAAGGGGCCTAATACAAGCCACTTACTAAAGTACTGTGACTGTCCATATTGGCTCCTGTGCTGGCTGGATTCATATTTCCATCACATTATACGCTGCTTTTATCCAAATTTCAGTGAAAGTTTGATTTTGCCTGAATGGTGGTGAAAATTAAAAAAAAAAAACATACCTCATCCATTTTAGCGCGAAGAGCCGGCCGCCGCCATATTGATTAAAGATCTTACACGGCATTCCGTGCGCTGTGGCATATGACGTCACCATGCTGGCCAACGTGATCAAATGGATGAGGGTAAATATGATTTTATTCATTTTTTTTTTTAAATTTTACACTGTACGCAATCGCCATTTCATGTCATTATACCCGCTACTCACAAAGAAATGTGCTTTGTAATGAAGTAATCGCCACAAAGCAAATTTTTTTGTAAAATTCGGTGAAGCAGCCTAACCGCTTGTTATGAGCACCCTACAATCCAGCAGCGGTGGCCATGCTTGAACACTATAGGAAAAAGTACGGGCTTCTATGGTGGACAGGATGGTGGGAGTGCACAGTCAGGCACTTTTGTCTATAATGCGCAAGCACGGCCACCACTGCTGGATTGTAGGGTGGTCATAACCATGGAAACGAGTAGTGTATGTGATGGGAAAATTAATCCAGCCAGCAAAGGAAGCAATATGGACAATAACAATACACAGGGCCGCTTCTGCCATGAGGTGAGATGAGAATCTCGCCTCAGGCGTCAGTTTTCTGTATGTTTGAGGAGCGGCATCCACACAGCAGTTAAACACTGCTGGTGGATGCCGCCGTGTTCCCTTTAGCTGCGCATTCAGCCCGCCCCTCCTCCCTTCCCAGAGGCAGGGAGCTGATGTCCTCTGTCAGTCACTGCTCAGCTCCCTGCGCTCCTCCCCTTCTTCAGGCCCACAGCGCACAAAATGGTGAAGCTGGGAGATTTCTCCCTACTTCACCACTCAGCCTGCAGGTATGATCACACTGCCGGCTGATGTGGGCGGAGCCTGCAGCCCAGAATCTGCATAAGCTCCGCCCACAAATTACTGCATAACGATCTGCGGCTCCAGGGGAGAGAGGACTTCAGGAAGGAGATGAGAAGGTGAGTAGGTACTGTGTGTGTGTTTTTTGTTTTGTTTTTTTTTTAACACAGAGAGGGCACAGGTGACATTTCTATTACAAAGGGGATACAGAGGAGAGGACATTAATACTACAAAGGGGCAAAGGGGGCACAGTGGGCATTACTATTACAAAGGGGGTACAGTGGGCAATACTACTACAAAGGAGACACAGTGGGCATTATTATCATAATGGGGCACAGCGGGCATTATTACTACAAAGGACACACAGTGGGCATTACTACCAAAAGGGCAGCGCAGTGGGCATTGCTACTAGAAAGGGGACACAGAGGGCATTACTACTACTACAAAGTGGGCACAGTGGGCATTACTACCATAAAGGGGCACAGAGGGCATTACTACCATAAAGGGGGGCAGAGGGCATTACTACCATAAAGGGGGGCAGAGGGCATTACTACCATAAAGGGGGGCAGAGGGCATTACTACCATAAAGGGGGGCAGAGGGCATTACTACTATAAAGGGGCACAGAGGGCATTATTACTATAAAGAGGCAACAGAGGGCATAACTATTATTGGGGCACAGAGTGGGCATTACTACTGTGAAGGGGGCACAATGGGCATTAATACTGTGAAGGGGCCACAGAGTGCATTACTACTCTGGAGAGGGCACAGAGAGGGCATAACTACTGTGAGGGGGCTCAAAGAGGGTATTTCCACTGTGAAAGGGGCACAGATGTGTCTGTCCGTCACCATGCCCACAGTGTTCTTAAGTCTTGACGCAGCTCCATCAGGACGTTCTGTGAGGGGAAGAAGAAGACAGAAGAGGAGGCAGCGCCGCCAGCATGGAGTCCATGGGAGAGGCACAGGGAGGCATACTAAGGAGGCAAGTAACACTACCACATGATCTGCACTAGTGTTATCTGTGGTTTTACATAGGACTGCAGGTAACACTAACACATGATCTACACTAGCGTTTTCTGTGGTTTTACATAGGACTGCAGGTAACCCTACCACATGAGCTACACTAGTGTTATCTGTGGTTTTACATAGGACTGTAAGTAACACTACCACATTATCAGCACTAGTGTTATTTGTGGTTTTACATAGGACTGCAGTTAACACTACTGCATTTTCTGTACTCAGCCATCACTGTGTTAGGTGTGCTGTTACATAGGACTGCAGGTAATATCTACTATAGTATCTGTAATCTGAGATGTATCACTGTGTTATCTGTGGTGTTACATAGAACTGCAGGTGATATCAATAATATTATCTGTACTTGTACTGCCCCAGATCTGGCAGGACAGTCTTGGAGTTCGGTAGCTACTTGGCTTTCATACTACTTTTTAAAGGGGTATTTTCATCATGGACAATGGGGGCATATCACTAGGATATGCCCCCATAGTCTTATAGGTGTGGGTCCCACCGCTGGGAC
This sequence comes from Rhinella marina, assembly GCA_900303285.1. Taxonomy (NCBI): domain Eukaryota; kingdom Metazoa; phylum Chordata; class Amphibia; order Anura; family Bufonidae; genus Rhinella; species Rhinella marina. The sequence goes on from ONZH01016424.1 coordinate 8,449, forward strand.
CCACACCTATAATTAGAAAGGAGCCCTGCAAGGTGGTGGCTGGAGGACACCGGTCCGGCCATCACCAAGCCGGCTCCACATAGAAGTACCACGCATGTGCAGCCCCCGCTCCCATTCTATGGAGCCGACGGAAATAGCCGAGCCAGCCGGCCCCATAGAAAATGAATAGAGGGCAGCTGCGCATGCGCCCTCCTTCACTTTCAGGGCTACGTTCTGGATATAGGTGTGGGTTCCAGCGGTGGGAACCGCACCTATTAGACAATGGGGGCATATACTAGCGATATACCCCCATTGTCCAAGATGACACAAACCCTTTAATGGGAAGGGGGGCGCCATTTAAATTTTTGCCTGAGGCAGCAGAAGAGCTAACAATACATTAGTATTAAAGGGAGTCTGTCACCTCCCAGGCCCCTATAAAGCACTAAAATAGCCCCATAGCACATGCTCTAATAAATGCAACGTTACCTTTTGCGGCTTCTTTTGACCTTCAGAAACGCCAAAAACGCACTTTTAATGGTATGCAAATGAGGTATCGGAAGAGCCCGGAGGCGGGGTTCACCGGGCTCGAGCCCGGGCTCCTGTCCTTATTTGAATGAATTCCCCGCCCCAGCTACTTGCCGCACCCGCCCTCCACGTATCTCGGGTCCTCCCTTCCTTCCATACAAATCCCGCGCCTGCGCAGCCTTCTGCCGGGACGGCGCATGCGCACTAGGTACGGCGATGCCGTGCCCAAAGTGGGCATCACAGTGCGCATGCGCCGTCCCGGCAGAAGGCTGCGCAGTACATCACGAGAGGCCAGTGCCCGCAGACTGCACGGGCGCTGGCCTCGTGATGTACTGCGCATGCGCGGGATTTCGTCCGAGCCGGAGCTTCACTGAGCGAGTCAGTGAAGTGAATATTAAGTAGGTGGGCGTGCCTGGGCTCCAAGGAATCGCCGAGCCCGGGCTCCTGCAACGGTTGGGAACTCCCCTTGGGCTCCTTATTTAGAGTGAGTGACAGCTACTAAAATTCGTTTTTTTAACACAAAAACTGCCTCTGTGACCAATAACAATTACAGTTTAGAACTGCTGATAACTGGCCGAATCCAATGGTATAAATAACTCAATATGTGAAATGCTGCTGACAGAATCCCTTTAACAATACCTTTCTTTTCTTTAGCTAGAACAGCTGCAGAGATCATTACTTTTATACGTATGTAAATTAGTTGGAGCACCAAGGGGCTGGTTGTTGTACTAGGAGCACCGCTACAGCACGATGCTCAGTACACTTGGTTCCTACTACGTCATCAGCAGCACCACCAACCATAAAGGCCTGGGTCTAATGTTCCTTATAGAAATGTAGTAGTACAGACAGGACACTCTTAGAACACACCATTCATAGGGCCAGCTGTCCACGGCAACCAATCAGAGTCCAGCTTTTATTTTGACAGCGTACGTTTGAAACTGTAAGAAACTACCTGATTGGATGCTATTAGTACCTGCACGAGGGGTGTAATCAGCCTGGCAGCACATGCCCAACGTTGTGCTGGTTTCTACATCAAGAGAACGCTATAATTAGTTTCTACCACAGTCGCCATGTTCCCCTCACCTGTGTGTACTCTTCAGTGCGCCGGTAACCACTGGAGACCCGCAGCATCTCCTGTGGGAGGGCTCTATGTGTGCGTGCTCTCCACCGCCCCCTAGTGGCCATATACTGAGCAGCACTTATTGCCTGTTGCACACGGCGCAGTGTTACTGTGAATGACAGATCGTAGCTCCGTACGCAGGCAGCTGCAGAGCGTTTCTTCTCTATCATTTATCATGGCCAGCGGGATGACTGTGTCGTGTAGGCTGCACCGGCTAGGACTGCTTATTAGTCAGGCTATAATACACACGATGCGATCCAAGGCGAGGGTGGCTACTCCTACACCTCGGTACGTACCGTGCACTACAATATGCACACCCGGCCATGCTAGAAGCTGGATTTCTAGAATCCTCCACCGCACGGCAAGGACTATAGGAACTGATAGGTCCTATGTCAGACCGGCCGCTGATATAGGAAGGCATGCTATGCTGCACGTCAGGAGGAGCCCTGAGGCCGCGCGCTGTATGCCGGGAAATGTAGTCCTGTTCTCAGCGCAGGTCACCTTGAACTACATCTCCCAGAAGGCAGTGCGGAGGTGAGCAGCGGGGCCTGCAGCAGCACACAGGACACATGAAGTTCATTGAGTGACTGGCATGCTGGGAACTGGAGGGAGTCATGAGTCTGTGCCAATATCTGTGGAGGGCAGCGGTGAAGGGGCAGCCGCTCCTGTACTGCCCGCCCCACAGCTGGAGAGCGCCCTCCAGCGGCCGGGTGCAGCACTTCTTCACAGGCAGGCGCTTGCCCCAGGTTCGGGAGCAGAACAAGCGTACTTCTCTGCAGCCCAAGGCTGAAGGGGCCCCTCCACTGACTGCAGCCCAGAAAGGTACCTGCCGCTTGTTCCTCTGTGGGGGGAAGTCATTCCCAGTTGTCACCCAAGAAACTTTTTTTTTAAATTAAAAGGGGTCTCCATGAATATAGAAATGTTTCATAAAAAGTGCAGTAGTGTGTCTGGTGTGCTGTTAGGCCTCCTGATGGCCATGTTTTCCAGACCCATAGAGTTCAGTGGTGCCAGTTGCACCTCAGGGCGTGCACAACTTCGGTCTATGGATCATGGACCTGGAGACACTTGTCTCCATTGGCTTCCAGATCCGTATCCTACACGGAAATACCTCACGGTAGATTAAAAACCATCCATGGAACACTTCTGAATCCTTCCTTGGGGCATGTTCATGCGTTGGCACTACCGACCCTGCTGCCGGGGTGCAGCTTTCCTGTACAAGCTGTTGATGGTTTTTCCGCAGTCCAGACAAAAATCCAGATGGAAATTTACCAAAGCATGTAAAGGGGGTGGAGGAAACCCCATTCACATGTCTGTAGGACATTCCCCCCGAACCTACAGCCTGTGAAATAGTACATATGAATGCCGTCAACACAGAATGAACAGAGCCCCTAAATAAAGATATAGGCCCTGATTTATCAAGACCGGCGTGTGCTACACCGGCATTGATAGGGCCTCATCCTCCGGCACTCCATGCTCCAGTCTGAAATCTATGAAGTTTGGAGCTGCCATAAATTTCAGCCATTATTTACCCCTGTTCCTGGCTTAAATGATAAATGTGCTGGGGGTGATGGCCCTGCTCATACCCCATCCACCACAACTGCTATACGGAAACTGGCAAGGGCAACGTAAAAATGCCGGTTGTGACTAAAAAAAAGTCACAATGGTATTTAAAAAGTTGCATCCCTCCCCCCATACCTGTCATCAGACCCCAAGTCAGACGGCCAAAACAAATACAGACCCACAAATCAATACAGATTCTCCAAACCCCCAAATGAGCAAATAATCCAGACTAGACCCCTGAACATATACCAGAATAAATTCGCCTCTCACATCAGACCCCTAAAAAACCAACCAGGTTATACCGCCCATTTATAGGCCTCAGACTAAACCCCCGTTTACAGACCTTTCACATGAACCCCCAAGTGTGCAGACCTAGGGCCAGACCGTCAGATACTCTCTTCTCCCAGGTGCCTCCTCAGACAACATCCTAATGCCACCAGCAGCAGAGAGGAGAGAAAAGCAATAAAGGGGAGACCACCCCTTTCTCCAGAAGAGACACCCAATGTACAATATGAACTATGGCACTCTAGAGAACGGGAAGTGACTGTGTTTCCGTCTGTTGATCCTGAGGACTGTCCTGTCATTTCTTACAGTGAAACAAGTGGGAAAAGACGTTACCTATCTCATTGTGGCTCTTATCGGGGCAGGAATTACCGGTAAGTAGACTTTATTCTTCATCTCCACACCAATACTTGTGGACTGTATATGTCTGCTCTAACATTCCTTGTCTTACCGTGCAGGAGGACTTTTATACGTGGTGTTCAAAGAACTGTTTTCTTCATCAAGCCCTAGTAAATTATATGGAAATGCATTTGAGAAGTGCCGAAACCACCCCGAGGTGAGCACAATGCCTAGATAAAGGGGTTGTCTCATAAAGACAACGCATGCCTTGTTAAGACTGCCATAAAGAGGTGGTTCCACCCTCTCCCAGATCGTGCATGATCCCAGAAAACCCCTTTAAGCTGCGATATCTGAGGGCAGCGTAACTCATTGACCACCTTCTAGCGCCACATCACGGTATTTTCTTGCCATGTCTCCCTACTGCAGGGGGAGTGGAGGCTGGAGTTCTCACAATGCTTTGCCTGCTACATTGAGTCCTTGGTATTCATGAGTGATGGCCCCCCATCCACTGCTGATTGACATGCACAGTTTAGAGAGAAAACTGTTACTCAGGGGCGGGAGTGTGAGGGTGGCCGAGGACTCGGCACTCAATTTACATGTATTTGGGGCTGAACATTTTTGTAATAACTTTTTAATAAAAGTTTTTCACCGGCTTCTACAGCTGCAGTATTTCACACTACATAGCAGTAGCAGAAGGGTGTTATGTGATAAATCCATCAGACTCATTCTGAAGGAACTGAGGTTTATTCTCTGGCACCCGTCTGAGCTCTACGCTGATTTAAGCCCAAGTCAAATTTCAATCTCGATTTAGATATAAATAATGTTAGAAGAGAATCCAGCAGAACTCAGAGGGGTGCCGAGAAGAAGCAGTCAACTGCTTTCTGCTACGTAGTGTGAAATGTTGTAGCAGTAGAATCCAAGCGGTGCAAAATGTTTAATTTATTTCAACTTAAAAAGCCCAAAATACACAGTGATTTTAAAAATGGCTTCTTGCTTTATAAGTCTTATAAAATTCATGGTAGTTACAGATGTTCATACATTTACAGGTTATTGGAGCTTTTGGTGAACCTATCAAGGCATTTGGAGAGAGCACAAGGCGTGGAAGAAGACAGCATGTTGCGTAAGTTTTAGGGACAGTTGTCTTATGTCAGACAGTACTCCAGGAGAGACAACATAGAGACTGCTTAATTAAATAGGATGATTATTTATCAGCCCAAGTGCTTTATTCATAATTATGCAGGTCAGTACTTCTCTGTAATGGCATTCTTCTGAGTGAGTAAGAGAAGGTGAGGAAGCAGATTCTCCTCTACTTTCTGCATGTGGCAGCTAGTGTCCTCCCACCAGATCTAGGAAAACCGCAAACTAGACATGCAGCATGCACAGGGGAAAACGACCAAAAATATCAGCACAAGAGATATAGTGGCCAGAAATAGTGTTACTCCTCTTGTACGCACACTGGTGAAATATTAGGTTCGCTTTAAGCCTGTCTTCCTCACTTGATGTCCTGTACATGGGTGTAAAGTAGCCGGGTGCAATATATTTTGGTTAGGTTTAAGAGCAGATGGAGAACATGAAAAGCAACCAGTATTCTGGATGATGTGGGAATAGTATGGCATTGGCCTGTTGTGTAGGACATCCATTTAAAGTGTGCCCTTACTTGGAATTTTCCAGCTTTTAGTTTTTTTTACTATTCCTTTTTTATTTTATGATTTTTTTCTCCTTTTTATAGGAAGGAGCAAAGTGTCTGTTTCTGAATAGAAGTGCCTGGTTATTATGTTTGCTGCCATTTTTGCAGTTTCAGGAGGAAGGACTTAATTCTTTTAGTTATTTTTCACACAAGTAGCATCTACAATTTTAAAGGTATACGCTACTCTGAAGTTATCGTGCAAGAATAGGTTCCCAATCCATGGGTATAATCAAAGAACAGGTCTGCTTCCAAATCCAGTGTCAGGTTGCTTCATCATCCATGCAATCCACACACAATTCTTTTGGACCCCTCTCAGAAAAGATTGCCATAGGCAAAAAAGTGTGGAAGAATGGCGCAGATGTATGATTGGAAGGTTGTAGATTGTGTTTGGATTGCGTGGATACATTGGATTTGAATGCCGTCAAATGGCTGACCTGAAATTGTGGACTTTGATGTGTCAGCAGCTCCTGCCCAACTGCTTCTACTATCAGCAATGTAGAGGCTATGTAGACACACGATTCCTGCGACATACCAACTGTCCGTATCTTGTGGGGTGTATGGTGCAGGTGAGAATGCCAGTGTTACTATGCAGTGGTGGAAGGATATTCTAGCATGTGTTGAGTATACCGTGTCATCATTCCTTCTTTTTCTACTTTATTTAGCTCCAGTGAGTACTTGAAAGATGGCTTGAGGTGCATGCGGTTGAAGTTCTACATTTCAGGTTCAGAGCCAAGATTGCAAGGTGTCGTGCATGTGGATTTGAAGGAGGTATGTTATCTGTATTATTTGTGTCCAGTCCCATAAAACTTACGTGTTCCCATCATCAGCCCTGACCCTGTCTCCATGTCCTTTTGCAGGACCCACAAAGCAAGAAGTATGCATTTCAGTATATAGTGGTTGAAATCGACACAATTCCACGCAGAACCATTGTTGTGGAGGATAATCGGTATATGAATTAGGAAAGTACTGTGGTAATGAAAACGCTTTTCTGGAGTGCTGGAAGCCATAAGGCTTGTTTTGGCAGGAAATGTAACGCCCAGGATGAGCTGCAAATGAATCGTGACTCGTTTGTTTGGAAGAAGGGAACTGAAATGAATCATGTACCAGTGTCATATGAAGACTCCTTGACCCTGTATGCCTGCAACAGAAATCTTGTGCCAGATACACACATTGTTCATATTGTGATTTCTTTTTTTTTTTTCTTAAATATGTCCTTTTTATGTTTTGAAAGGGATTGTCTGTTTTCAGCTGTTTGAAGAGGAGGAGGTGCTCATACCAGCGCTGCCTTCTCTTCACTGTTTACCTGCTCGCTGCAGCAGTGAGCAGGTGTAATTACAGCGACACCATCTTCAATGCGGCGGCTCCTTCTTCTCCAGGTGAATAGGACAAAGCCGTCCTATTGAAGTGAATGGGGATGGAGCAGTTATAATTACAGCTGCTCACCACTGCAGTTGCGATGGCGAGCAGGTAAACAGTGAAGAGAAGGCTGCGCTCCTACAAGTGCCTCCTCCTCTTCAAACAGCTGATCGGTGGTGGTGCGGGGGGTCGGACCTCCTGCCTATCTGATATTGATGACCTATCGTAGGATAGTTAATCAATATTAAAAAAAAAAAGCGGACAACCCCTTTAAGAACATCGTGGCATTAAAATCACCTTATCATGCACATTAATTCATTGTGAACAGTCCTTTGTGTAATGTCCGATCTGGAGAATAAAGGATGACAATGTTTTGTTAATTTATCTCAAATGTGGTGGATGTCCAGCTTCCAAGAGTATAGCTTGTAGACTCGGATCCTAAGATATGTCCACACCCTGGAGAAACTTGGAAGTAAAGGAGGTGGATCCAGCGAGTAAAATCATATCCTCTTTATTGGAGGGTAATAATATTATTAGAGATAGGTTGTTGATCCAGGGAGTAGTTCTGATTGCCTGATTGGAGTCGGGAAGGAATATTTTTTCCCCTAAAGTGAGGAATATTGGCTTCTACCTCACAGGGGTTTTTTGCCTTCCTCTGGATCAACTTATAGGAAAACAGGCCGAACTGGATGGACAGATGTCTTTTTTCGGCCTTATAAACTATGTTACTATGTTTCAGGGTGGATTTGATTTAAATCTAACTGATTTAAATCACGATTTAAATCACTAGTCAGTAAGGCTTGATTTAAATCAGTGATTTAAATCAAAGTTTCTACCTAAACTAGTTCTTGCTACTTTAACAAGTAGATGAAGATTTTTAGAATCACTTTTTATATTACTTTTTTCTCCCCAGTTTAATGGGTTAATCATTCATATTTGGACACCACTGTTCTGTTGTACTTAGGAAGGAGAAAAATAATCCTGACCTTAATAACAATTTAAATAGATTTATTCAACTGAAACAATAACAACATTACAGCATAAGTTATTTGCTTAAACAAACATCCATGTTTGTTAACTAATTTGGCTAAACAAAATATATATATATTGCATCTCTTTGTTGCATCGTTTGCATTTTGCACGCATGCCTGCCTTACCTATAGGCGAAGGAGCTTCATTAAAATATTCCCAAACTGGGTCTCTTTTACGGCCTGCTGCCATTATAAGGAAAGAATGTAATAAACCTCAGATCGTACACACAAACAGATCCAGACTTGTCTGTCTGTGGCTATGCTGCAGTATTGTGCTCAAAGTTTCACTTTCATTCTCTTGTCTGCTTGCCCCTCCTCCTCCTCACACTTAAGGCCCTTTTAGACGGGCCGATTATTCTCCCTGCCCGAGCGCCGATCAGCGATATCGGTGCTCGGGCAGGGAGCCTTTACACGGCCCGACGAATCGAGCGCCGGGCCGCACGAGTGATCGCTGTATCGCTCGTGCGGCCGGGAAGCTCCATGCTGTCAGGCGCACATCGCCTGTTTACACAGGGCGATGTGCGCCCGACAGATTGGATCTTTTGGTTTCTACAAAAGATCCAATCAGCCGACGAACGAGCGTTTTGCTCATTCGTCGGCTGATTAGGGCCACTTTTACACGGGCCGATTATCGGCACTAGCGTTCCTAGGAACGATTTTTCGGCCGATAATCGGCCCATGTAAAAGGACCTTTAGATTCACATTCTTCTTGTGTTGTGCTGTGCAGATCTATTCCACTCCAAACAATCAGAAACATATTGTCTAACTTCTTGGACTTGGCACTGAAGTAAAGCGAGCGTCTGTGATAATATAGGAGAGAAACTGCCCACTAATCCTACAGAAACCTCTGGAAGAGCATGGCATTGTGAATGTTACACATATATAGCCTTTATTCTACTGAGTTAAACAACACAGCTTTATCTCATGATAGAAGAACCTTTGGATGGTAAAATATTTTCCTCAAAAAGCAGTTTATTGAAAAAAATCTGATTTAAATCAAAAAAATCTGATTTAAATCAAAAAAATCCGATTTAAATCAAAAAAATCCGATTTTTTTGATTTTTTTTAAAAAAAACATTGATTTTTATCCACCCTGCTATGTTTATTGACAACTGTCAACTTATCTCTTGTCAATAAAGAAGATACGATTTTACTTGCTGGATCCACCTCCTTTTCTGCTTATTTATCCATGTTCTTTTTGTTAACCACTTGTGCACAAGCCTGAAAGATTAGATAAGAGTCTGTCACTGTGCTGGCCACCCCCCCCCCCCCTGCAATACTGGTTGCTGCTGTCTACTCTCTCACTGGATTCTTTCAGATAAGATTTTAACCCCTTCAGCCAGCACAGACTCAGGGCTGAAGGCTTTACTGAGTAGCTGCAGGCAGTGAGGAGACAAATGCTGGGCACAGGAGCTGACAGACTAGAGAAGATCTGTAGAGTATTGCACAAGAAAGATAAGGGCAAGATCCTGTGTGTATCAGCAGTGCCATTGTACAGCTGGGACTTGTAGTCCTACACATACAACATGCTACTGAGTATCCCAGCAGGCAGACATGTCACTCAGGGCAGCACTTGTATTCACTCCCTTTGCAGAGCAGGGGGAGGGGCAGATATTGTTGTTATTGCAGGTAAACAAAGGCCAGAAGAGAACCAGGGAAATGAGGAAATATATATATTTTTTGCCTAAAACTTGCTTAACTTAGTTATATATTGCTGCCCATCAGATTTACAGTGCTGTATATGTATTTTTTTTCATAACTCGGACAACCCCTTTAATGACAGACACAGTATTTGCCAAAAAAAAGTAAAAATGTATGACAGCAACCATACTATCATAAAAAAATGTTTCTTAGCACATCCCACGCAACAATGTAACGCTTCAGCCCAGGCAGGGATCTTTGTCGAGAAGTCATTGCATTTCATTGTGGTGTGGGAGGGGTTAATATACAGTACAGACCAAAAGTTTGGACACACCTTCTGATTCAAAGAGTTTTCTGTATTTTCATGACTATGAAAATTGTAGATTCACACTGAAGGCATCAAAACTATCATTTAAAGGGTTTCTGTCATCAGAATTTAGCATTGCAAACCGAGTGTCATTTGCAATGCGCAAATGACACCTGATGACAGATATGTTAATTTTATAGTTTTCTGTAGCGTAGTTTTTGAGAAAATAGCGTTTTTTAAATATGTAAATGAGCTTCCCTAGGTGCAGGGGGCGTTAACCCTGCACCTAGTTGCGGCGTAATTCCCCCTCTTACCCCTCCTCCGTTCCGGTGATTGACAGGGCCAGGCAGCTAGCTCTTTCGGCTGCCGGCCCTGTCCGAGTCCGAAATCCCGCGCCTGCGCATTGCGATCACCAGTGCGGGCGCATTGAGAAAGCCGGGATCCGGGCGGGATTTCTAACCCCTCCCTCCCATTCTTGCACATCCCCTTTAAGTATACTGCAGCAGGTATTAAGGATTTCTTTGACACTACATGTGAAAATCTAAGGAGAAGGAGTGCATCAAACAATCTAGGTTTCGTAGGTCTTTGTATAAGGGTGTATATTTGTATGATGAGATGAGTGACAGGTGACTTAAACCCCTTTAGTATCATTGTATTAATCAATTTATGCCATGTCTTCTGGAATCATGGACTTCAATGGGTACACTTTCCAGGAACTTATGGGTTTTTAGAATGGCCAGCATCTCTCAAGACATCTGAAGAAGCTCCTGTTGCACCAGGTTAGCTGGAGAACCACTGGAGAGGCATGACACAGTATTGTACAGAGCTTGTCATCACTCACATCAATCCTTGTCCAAATTTTCGAATGTACCTATCTCTATTCTGAGAGGAAATCGGAGTACCTGGAGAGTACTGATGTTTACACAGGGAGACTATACCAACTCTATGCAGATGTTGCCCAGGGTCAGATTAGAAGCCAGGACTCCAGCACTGGAAGGCACCAGGACAAGCCACCATGCTTTCAGTTTTATGTTTATCCATTCTCAAGTTACATGATTGGTCTGTTTAAAATATATTTCCATCATTGTTCTTCAATTGCTTAGTCTACATTTATTCATCTTGACAAATCGTACCAACAGTTCATAGGCCATTTTATATGCGCTTTGTAAAAAGTAAGAAGCTAATTATGATTTCCAAGCTATAATAACAAGCTCCCATTCTGCTTGCACTGTGGCATCCAAATAAAATGCCTTAAATGTATCCTCCCTGTTGTGACACCATTAACGCTAAACAAATGCCCAATGTGAAGTCGTTTCATACAAAAACAGGTTGAACAGCATGTCGGATGCTTAGCAGAATGTAAGGATAATTCTCCGTATCATCGAGGAACAGTTTTTAATATGGAGTATCATTGGCCAGATATAGCATATATGATTTCCTTTGAATTTTAAATTGCATACAGCGGAGATTTAATAATTATATTTGAATTCAAAACCAAAAATAAATGTCCTCTGCCAGAATGATCCTCAAAAATTCTAACATTACTGACTAAAAACCTAATTATGAGGGAAATATATTACTTTACTAAAATTAAAGTGAACCAGCATTCACTTCTCTTGTGCCATTTATCTTGTGTGGGCAGAGTTTGGTAACATAGTTTGTAAGGCTGAAAAAAGGCATCCATTCATCTAGTTCAGCCTGTTATCCTGCAAGTTGATCCAGAGGAAGGCAAAAAAAAAACCCTTGTGGTAGAAGCCAATTTTCCTTACTTTAGGGGGAATAAATTCCTTCCCGACTCCAATCAGGCAATCCGAATAACTCCCTGGATCAACGACCCTTCTCCAGGCAGAGTTCCATAGTCTCACTGCTCTTACCATAAAGAATCCTCTTCTATGCTGATGTACACAAGTTCTTTCCTCTAGATGTAGAGGATGTCCCCTCGTTATAGTCCTGGGTATAAATAGATATATTTATACATAGTTAGTAGATCTCCCCACAGTCATCTTTTTGCTAAATAGCCCTACTGTCGCTACATAACGGTGCATCCAGCATCAGTCAAAATGTAAGCCAGCCTCTATGTTGGCTTCTATTTAGACCATTTTCTAAGCCTAAAACAGGTGTAGAAAATGATGAATGAGTCCACGCCACGCCCGCTTTTTTAGACCTGGTGTGAGGCTGTAAAAGTAGCAGATTGTGGCGCATCTAACCGTTATGTCGCAATTTGCACCTAATATAGGCGTATTTCAGGATAATAAATGGCCCCCTATGTTCTTATCATGTGCATCTATGCCCCTTTTGATGCAGCCCATAATCTTATTGTCATTGACAGCAGCTGCCTGACACTGGTTTCTACAGCTTAGGAATTTTAGTGGACAGCAAACTAAGTCTTTTATGGTCAGTATTTCCCAGGTGTCCCCCGACCTGCACATCTGTTGTCCTGTCAGGTCTATTGGTTAATACTAAGTCCAGTATGGCCGTCCCTCTAGTCGGGTCCTGAACCAGTTGGGAAAGGTAATTGTCTTTGGTTATTCCAAGAACCTGTTTCCTTTATGAGATGTACAGGTTTCAGTTTCCCAGTCTATATCTGGGAAGTTGAAGTCCCCCATAATAACAATCTCATTATGATTTGCCGCCTCATCTATCTCCTTTAGTAACAGATTTCCTATGGGCTCTGGTATATTAGGTGGTTTATAATAAACTCCTATTAGTATTTTATTATTGTTTTTGCCTCCATGTATTTCTACCCACAGTGACTCCACATCTTCATGTCCCTCACTTATATCTTCCCAGAGTGTCAGCTTTAGACAGGATTTTACATAAAAACAGACTGCTCCCTTTACGTGTTTTTTACTATCCTTTCTAAATAAGCTGTAACCCTGTACATTAACGGCCCAATCATAGCCATCATCCAGCCATGTCTAATGTACTGGACTGCTTTATCAATAATGGAACACATACTAGTGGGGATTACACAAGAAAAGAGAAAAAAAAATACAATAATAGAGTGAAATGAAAAGTGACTGATTTACTGTAGTCCCCTCCTAAAGTCCCTGAATCGAAAGTCATTTAATCTTACGTTACACATTTAATACAAACACACCCTTGAAATCAAATACGTGAACGCTCACAAACTCATGTTTTGTTTGTTTTTTTGTCTGCTTATATAGGTGCTGCTCTCAGGCAGCTTCAAACCAGACTGCTGATTTTTTTTCCCCTCTGGATTGGTAGTGGTACAAAATGTTTCCTAAAGGGAACCTGTCACCTGAATATGGTGTCTGATCTGAAGCAGCTTGTTACAGAGCACAAAGCACTGAGTAGATTGATATAAAGTTTTTCTGGGGAAAAAAATCTGTATAACTTGTATTTTAGTCATTTACATCCCTGCTCTTTCAGTGCTTAGGAGTTTGTGGACGGTCTTATTTAGTTTTTAGTCAGCCGTCAGTGACTAAGTACGATCCCCACTGGATGCCGCATCATGGAAAGACCAGAGATTTAATTGAATGAAATGCAAGTTGTATAGTTTTGTGGGAAAATATTCAGTATATCAATCTACTCCGTTTCTTCTGCTCTGTAACATGTTACCAACACATCAAACACCATGTTCAATGTGATAAAAAAAATACTCTAAAATAATTCTCTAAAATACTTTCTGCATATGGATTTACTATTGAGTTCAATGAAGAAGCCTGTATACTGTGAGCTACCCCTAGTGGTGGCTACAGGAAATCAGAATTTATTATAGACCCTTCTGTCTATGTGAAGGGAAATGAGAGCTCTGTATGTATGAAATGTGTGGTCAACCTCGGTCCAGGTGTTTTATGCAATTATTAGGTGCAGAACTTTGGATGTAAAAACGAAATGATGTTCATTAAAATGAAATGCCAGGCAAACTTTTTTTTTTTTTTTTTTTTTTTTCTTTAAATTCTTTTATTCCAAAATATTCACATTTACAAAAAAAATATACATTTCATTCAATAAATATATTACCTCAAACCCTCCCCACCCTCCCATTTCTGTAGAGGCAGAAGAATAAATAAATAAATAAGTAAAAAAGAAAAATTAATTCTCATACCACATATACAGTGTATGTCCCTCTTTCCACATATTAATACTCGGGGCTAAATTATTCATCCAGTTCTTCACTATCACATATCTAGCATAGAATAATAGTCTCCCTATTTTTATTTTAGTCTGTTTAGCCATTTTTACCTCTGAATCATCACCCAGTAATACCCATTTAGGAGACCATTCTATAGGGGTTGTTAACATTTTTGATATTTCTTCCATTATTACTCCCCAAAACCTTTTAACGTAACAGCAATCCCATATGAGGTGGAGGAAGTCCGCATCTTCTTTATCACATTTAGGACACGATGACGACTTTTTCAGACCCCATTTATTTAAATCTTTAGGGTTATAATAGATACGGTGTACCCAACTATATTGAATTAAACGTAGTCTATGGCTTCTAGATATCAATTCAATATTTTTGAACACAGTATCCCATTTTATTTCTATATTCTCACCCAATTCCTCTCTCCATTTCACTAATCTACTAAATTTCCTATGATCTTTTTGAGCCCTTATTATTTTCTTATAAATGATCGATATACCACTATCTCGTATCTTATTCTCTATTATTTCCTTCATCAGTCCTTTAATTTGGTTAATGCGGAATTCCTCCCTCTCTTTCGTCCTGTTTACTGCGTGTCTAAGTTGTATATATTCATACTGCGCCATATTACAGAGGTCAAAATTTTCTTTCAAATCTTCCCATTCCCTCAATGTACCATTTATAAATACATCCTTTATTTCCGAGATGCCCGCTTCTTTTAAGGACCTCAGGACCTTGAGTTTATATAGCTCTGTCAACCTCCTATTATGCCATAATGGGGTAAATTCAAAATTCCCTTCTTGTTTTAATACTTTCTTCAAGTATCTCCAAGTATAGTCCATCGCCCTCATACTCGGAGTCACTTCTAATTCAGACTTCTCACCCATTAATCCCGTCTCCAATAATGTCCATATATCTGTACAGCGGCCCAGAAAAATCTTCTGTATATATAATCCAAATAGGTCTTGATTCCAATTTTTTAAATACTGTATTTGATAGGATAGGAAGTATAATTTAAAATCAGGTATATATAATCCTCCTAGATCATTTGGTAGACATAAATTCTCTATTTTGAGCCTGATTCTACCTCTACCCCATATTAAATCATTCAAGCACGCTCTAATTTTCCTGAATATCCCTTCATCTGGCCAAATCGGGGCCGCCGCAAAGACATAAAGGAGCTTGGGTTGGAGAACAGATTTTATCAGACATATCCTATCTGATCTACCTATGGGGAGTTTTCTCCAGACATCCACTTTCTTCCTAATGTCTCTTATTAATAGTTTCGTATTATTCTCATGAAACAGAGAGACATTAGCCGAAATATTAATTCCCAGATATTTAAACTTGTCTGTCGATTGCAACACTTTAATTCCCTTACCTACTTCCAGGACTCTATCTGACAGGGGGAGTAGTATAGATTTTTCCCAGTTTATCAATAGACTCGAATATTCTCCATATTCAGTGATAATTTTCCCCAGGGCTCCTAATGACTTGTCCAGATCTCTCAAAAACAGAAGCATATCATCGGCATACAGTGTTATTTTGTCCTCGCTCCCCCCCACTCCAAACCCCTCAATATTTTTTTCTTGTCTGATTTTTGATGCCAAAGGTTCAATTGACAACGCAAAGAGTAGGGGGGAGAGAGGACAGCCCTGTCTTGTGCCTCGCCTTAAATAGAATTCCTCTGAATCCACTCCTTCGATATTCACTACCGCCCTTGCACCATCATATAAGCTCTGTATCATTTTTATAAATCCCTCTCCTATTCCTACTCTTTTCAAAATTTCCCACAGAAAGGTCCACTCCACCCTGTCAAACGCCTTTTCAGCATCTAAAGACAGGATGGAGTGGAACCCTAAATCCTTACCCACCTGCAAATTGCCCATTACTCTCCTCAAGTTATCTTGGGTTGATCTGCCAGGGACAAATCCATTTTGATCACTATGGATTAGCCTAGGTATATATTTTACCAGCCTATTGGCTAGTACCCTCGCTATAATCTTTGCATCTGTATTTATGAGGGATATTGGCCTATATGATTTCACATCTGTTGGGTCTTTTCCCTCCTTATATATTAAAGTAATTTTTGCCAATTGCATTGAGTCTGGGAGCCCCTCCCCTTTACATGCAGTTTCTATTACTCTATACAAAGATGGAATCATCACTTCCCCATATCTTCGATATATCTCGGCTGGGAGTCCATCCCCTCCTGGGGCCGATTGTCCCCTACCTTGCTTTATTGCCTCAGTTATCTCTCCTATGGTTATTGGAGCATCTAGCTCCTCCCTCTGATAGTTCTCTAAAGTGTTTAGGGGTATTTGTTTTAAATATGCCTCTATTTCCTGCTGTGTTTTTGTTATTTCCGAGTCATACAGTTTTTTATAATAGTCTACAAACTCTTTCCTTATCTCCTTCACGTCTTGTGTCAATTTACCACTACTCGTTTTTATGTTTACTATTCTCCCTATCGGTTTTTGGTTATCTATCAGGTTAGACAGAAACCTATTCGGCTTACCCTCATTCAGGAATTTTTGTTTTCCTGCGAAATACGCTTTATTCTTGGCTTTTTCTAATAAATATTTTTTTTTAAGTTCTTCCTGTTTTTTCAACCACTTTTCCTCATTATTTATTGATTTATCTCTGATTACTTCCTTCTCAGCCAATTCAATCTCACATCTCAACTCCTGCTCTTTCTTTCTAAACTCCTTCTTTTTCCCACTTATTCTCTTATTGAATATTCCACGTAAATAGGCTTTCCCTGTATCCCAGACAGTTTTATCCTTTGCTGAGCCCCAGTTTACCCTAAAAAACTCTTCTAATTCCTGAATTATTTTTCCCCTTTCTTCACATAAGTCAATCCAATGTGGGTTCAGCTTCCAAGATCTAATCTGTCGTTGTTCTCTTCCTGTACCTATTACCACCAATAATGGAGAGTGATCTGAGATACTACGTGGGAGATAAGCTACCTTTTTTACTAGGCCAATAAGGTCCTTACTACAAAATGCCAGATCAATACGTGATAATGTTTTAGCGGATTTGTTGTAACATGAGAATATCTTGTCTGTTGGATGTTTATATCTCCATATATCTATCAATCCTAATTCCGAGCAGATTTTACTCAAATGAGTTTGTTTACTCCCTCTATTTATATCTCTGAATCTAAACCTATCCATATTTTCGTTTATTACCCCATTAAAATCTCCCAACATCAACAAAGGACAGGATTCTATTTTACTATACCAACTATATAACGCTTTTACTATTTCATCTGAAAACGGTGGCGGTATATATACTATGGCCAAAACACATCTTAAATTATTCATTCTACAATGCAAAAACACAAACCTTCCCTCTGTGTCTATTTTTTCAGAATATACCATCCACTTAATCCCTGAGTGCACTAATACACTAACTCCTCTTGAGTATCCCGAGTATACCGCGTGATATTGATGTGTCAACCATCTCTTTTGCAAAACCTTTAATGTGGTTTTAACCAAGTGAGTTTCCGTAAAACATATAATGCCCGGAAGGTAATATTTAATTGTATCAAAAACTGCATAACGTTTCAATTTTTCCCCTATTCCCCTAGTGTTCCATACTAAGACTTTTGTGTCCATTTGTGCTCATTCTATCTCATTACTAGAAATCCATCGTGAAAAAAAAAAAAAAAAAAAACCTATATATATTTTCCCCGCCTCTACAGAATCACACCCTCCTCCCATCCCTACCCACAGATAACTCATATTAGATGTTTCTTTTCTCACTTTTTTTTTTTTTTTTTATGAGTTCCTAACCAGTGGCCTTACTTCTACCACTCCGAGGGCGAATATATTTAAATCAATAGGGCAATAATAAAAACCTATTCATTAGCAATAAGTTAGCTTTTTAGCCCTTGTTCATCTAACCATGCTACCACTTCCTGGGGTGACAAGAAAAAAACGGCACGTCCATCTTTAATTATCTTCAACTTTGCCGGATAAAGCAAAGTATATATGAGATCATTTCGTTTCAATCTTTTCTTAACTTCAACAAAAGAGAACCTTTTCTTTTGGGTTTCACTCCCATAATCAGGGTATGCAGAGATGTTATTATTCCCATATGTAACTTTCCCCAGGTCTCTTAGTTTTCTAAAGACCGTTTCCTTATCATGGTAGCTTAGGAATTTCACAAGCATAGTTCTTGGTCTATTTCCTGGGGGGAAAGGTTTTACCGGTACCCGGTGGGCTCTCTCAATTGAAAATTGGGTAGTTAGATTCTCAATCCCAATTATTTTCTTAACCCATTCTTGAATAAACATATCTGGGTTTTTTCCCTCTTCCCCTTCCGGGAAACCAACAAATCTGAGATTACATCTCCGTGATCTATCCTCTAACTCCGTAGTTTTCTCCATTAATCGTGCATTCTCCTCTTTGACTTTTTTCAGATCTTTCTTAAGAATAAACATGTCATCTTCTAAATTACTCACTCTTTGCTCTACCAAATCACATCTCTCTCTTATTTTCCCCAGATCACATCTTAGCAGGGAAATTTCTGAGCCCATTTCTCCAATTTTCAGTGTCAAGCCTCCAATCGCCTCCTTACACCCATTTATTGCGGTCATTACATCATTTATCCATGGAGGAGGGGGGGGAGGTACATCTAATCCTTTCCCCTTATCTACATCTCCATGGTTTGTCATAGCTTTTTCTACATTCACTTTATTAGAGCCCTTACTTCTTCCCCCCATTGTGCTAGGGGACTGTAAGAATTTATCAATCTTTGTAGATCTTAACTATTTCCCCTCCTTAGTTGGACTAAGCGACTCTCGATGTTTAGGTGGCATTTCTTTATAAAGACAGTCGCTCGTCCAACAGACTTATCTCAATTACCTTTCAAAATTTATACAAGAATTAACAAGTATCTTCTAAGCATAAGCGACGAGGCTACAGATCATAACTATTATCCACAAAAAATTGCAGGAGGAAATAGCAAGTATTTCCCAGTCATAAACAATGAAGCACTATGCTATATATGATGTCCTACGTAAAGTTACTCCGTATCTTCTAAACACCAAAATGTCCAGTAAGTACTACAGTCTTCAAATAAAGACACTCAAACATTGCAATTCCTTCAGTTCAAAAAAAGGGACAAATGTACCGTTTTACTGCTGTTAGTAGGCGCCACTTTGTATTCTTTCCTTATATGTACGTGGTTCCGGTGAGATATAACAGAAATCCATCACGGACATATTATCAACCCTTCCCTGCAACTTCAGCTCCAACTCATAAGTATTCAGTATGGCACATAGTCAATGAGGAAACATTTGCTATAGATTGATTTGTCCTGCCACTGGTCCCATAGGATACCACTCAACCGTTATTCCTTCCCAGCGGACGACGTCACCAGCCGTCCTTCCAAACAACTGGGAAACCGATAATACTTCAGCTGGCGTCCGGGAAAATAAACTTCTACCACTCTTTAATAAGGACACAGGCCAAGTCCACCAGAACTACCCCACACTTTATCCCAGCTTACCAGAGCTTCTCTCCATCAATGTTAGTACTTCTGAGAGGGGGGGGGGTTAGTTCATCAAGTTGTTGCACAATTTCTCGGCCAATAGGTTCTCTCACCATATCATCGTATCGTCCTCTACGTTCAGTGCTCACCGTCTCCTGTCACTCTTGATCCACCAAGCAGGTCTCATAGGATCCTTGGGTTAACTCAAGAAGTGCCCCCGTGTCTTCCCTGCTACTTTAACTACACTTCTCCGCGGTCCGTGCTTCCCGCAGCTCCAACCTCCCCGCCAAGCAGTTTCCAGGTCAGGTCACGTGGTCCAAACAGCTCCGGCTGCCCTCTGGGTTAACCTCGCATCAACTCCCACGAGACCTCACACGAAGTAGCCGGAGTACGCGTCCGCACTTCCAGCCGCCAGCTGGAACCTATGGGTGGATAGCAGACGCCCAATCCAACGGAGACAAGCTGCAGCACCCGTCTCTCAGCGCTCACACCCCCAAGCACTCATCTCGATGCTACGCCCTCGGAGCAGGTGAGCTGCGTGGCTCTCAGTCACGCATCACGCCACACCCTCCGACCTAGGAATTTTTCCTCTGAAAAAATGCCAGGCAAACTTTAATAACCAAGAAAATGAATTTACTAAGGCCATGTTACATACCAAGGCCATTATTTTTTTCATGCTGGTTCCTCAAACATAATTTATAAGTATGCTATAAGGCTGAGTTCACACTTCAGTTATTTGATCAGTTATTGTGAGCCAAAACCCATAGTGAAGCTACTCAGAGATCAGGTGTAATGGAAAGATTTGCACCTATTCCGTGTTTTTGACCCATTCTGGTTTTTAACTCCCAAAAACTGATGGAAATAAGTGACCAAATGGCTGGTGTAAACTTGGCCTAAGAAACAACAAAATGACAGCATATTACATGGCTGTAAAGAAAATGGTGCCAAAAAATGCCCCATTCTCTGATATCACTCGGTGTATGAGGAAGCATAAAATTTGAATTAGGACAATATGTGATTAAAAAAACTATTTTGATGGACCCATAGTGCAATAGTGCACCATTTTAATAATTATAACAATTAAGAGAAGAGCCATGCTGATTTGCCAAGGAACAACAGACAGGGCTACCTTTGGGGGTAATTCACACGACTTGTATCCATGTTTTGCAGATCCGCGATTTTCGGTCCCACAAAACATGGATTCCACACAAATGCCTAATCTTGTCTGCAAAACGGACAAGAAAGGGACATGTTTTTTGTGGGATTTTTTCTTCGTGGGGTGGTGGGCTGTACACATCTTTTGCGGCATCGTTGAAATGAATGGGTCCACATCCAATCCACAAAAAACACAGATCAGATACAGAACAAAAATATGGTCATTTAAATGCTCCCTTAAGCCAAAACACTGCTGTGTGAATAAGGCATTATGCTGTAAAATTCAGATGGATCTGGTTTGAAGGTCTGCATACTAGCCACACATTGGGCGCACTAATTAAACACTATTGACCCATTCAAAACCTAAAAATTCAGGTGTGACTACAGATGACATTAGTATTACACCAAAAAAAATAGATTATGACACATAATACACCTGATCTTAATTATAAAATAGAAGAGATTTTTCACAAAAAAAGAAGTAGCTGGAATTGTGATGGCAGAAAGGCCCCCAAATCAGTTGTCATTGCAACAAACGAAGGGGACCTTCGCACACGGCATTTAGTGGAGATTTTTGGGTCAGTAGTGTATTTACCACAGCATTCTGTAGGTATGGCATTTTTCCAGGTGTTTTTCTTGATTTGCTTCTCTAAAGAATTTCAAAAAAGACTCTAAAGTCATGCAAAAAATAAATAAAAAAGAATGTAGCAAACAGCAGGGGCCTAATACCCTACATACATTG
This sequence comes from Rhinella marina, assembly GCA_900303285.1. Taxonomy (NCBI): domain Eukaryota; kingdom Metazoa; phylum Chordata; class Amphibia; order Anura; family Bufonidae; genus Rhinella; species Rhinella marina. The sequence goes on from ONZH01016424.1 coordinate 29,786, forward strand.
ACGTGTCAGATACTGAGTCAGACATTCATTGGGACAAAGGGGTTCTCCAAGCTTTTATATTGATAACCTATCATAAGGATAGGTCATCAATAGCAGATCGACGGAGGTCCGACACCTGAGAGGTGTGCACGTGCCGTCTCCCTTCTCTCTTCCTGGTCGCTGCTGCTTTGCCATAGACATAGCACATGGATGGTCTGCATACATCATGTATGTGTTCTGAATGGGGAACAGGAATACAGCTGCTGCTAGGCTCCTCTGGTGGCGATTTATCTCCCCTCTCGGCTGACATCTAAATTAGATCTTTAGTCGGTCCTGTGGGAAACAGCAAGTTTGGCCAAAATTAATGCGTAGTGGCAGCTTAAAGGGGACATACCCAGGCAGCCCCCTATTATGAGCATCCAAGCATTTCATGCTACGATGCTCTCCTTTGCCCTGTGCTGGATCACGCATGGCAAGGGCTTTTTTGTTCTTAACAACACACTGCTGGGCATAGGCTTCTGCCCGGCAGTGTTCCCGGTGATGTCACCGGCTCTTATGGACGGGCTTTAGCATCATTTTACAGGCTAGGGCAGCGGTAAAGACCACACATCAGAGCCACATCACCAGGCTCACTGCTAGGCGGAAGCCTCCGCCTAGCAGTCCTTATAAAGAGCCTGGTACGTCACTGGAACTCCATAAAATGCCTTTGCATAACAAGAAGGCTGCGTGGGTGAAATTCTGGGTATGTCCGGGTTCAGCTCTGAACCCGGACAACCCCTTTAAAGGGGTTTTCCAGGATTTTAATATTGATGTCCTATCTTCAGAACAGGCTACCAATATTTAATTGTTACTGCATTACTGCTCCCTTTCAAGTGAATGGGAACAGCTCTGCAGTTACCAGCTCCAAAACATCTGCGCTACTTTTTTGGTGCAAATTGCACCAAAAACCTGGCTCATTTTCAATAGTAAATCTACCCCGCTGAGTTACATCATCTTCTGTATACGCTACAATAATACTGACATGTTGTTTGTACATCAGTTTTTCACAAGACGTCTTCATTTGCAATATGTTAATTAATCCCTTGACCCATAGAACATTTCCAATCATTTTATTACCATTTCTGAATAGTGCCAGGTTCTCCTTAAAGAGGGATGAAGCTGTGACGTGCAGCAGTAAAAATAACACCGCAGCAGGCACCAGGATATGCAAGAGTAAGTGCAGAAATCATACTTATCATAACCTTGGTTAATGGCTGTAATGAATGAATTTAAAACAGTTGATTAGACATTACGAAATTAAAATGATTTATTCTTTAAATGCTCTGAATGTACATGAAGGGAAATGGGTAAGATGCATATCTGCTCAATTTCTATAAACAGATAACCTTTACAGATACACAGACAGAAATAGCTACTCGTCTTTAATTATTGCTTGTATTAATTACTGAGACACTGGCTTAAGTAATGAAATTAGGAGCGCAGAATCAGGAAACAGCTCTTGCATTAATTAAAAGGCAGTCGCATGGCACAATTTTTGAAGGAGAACTTTGATAGTCAGTAATAAAACCAGAGGGAGGAGATGCAAATCTTTCTATTATGCTTTTTTCTCTCTTTTTGTTCCACTCCTGGTTTTGGGCAGTTTTATATGAGTGTATTGGTAAACATCCATAATGCAGATCAGCAATACGGATGTCTCACAGATGCATCAATATGTCATCAGTATAAAAGGGGTTATCCGGTAACTAATGTCGATGACCTATCCTCTGGTGGGACCCCACTGATCTGCTGTTGGAAGAGACTGGCAGTTTGTGAGCACAACGACCTGTTCCTAGGCCAGTGACATCACTGTACATCAGTCTCATGGCCTAGTTGCTGCTCAGCCCCATTAAAGTGAGCTGCAGTACCAAGCACAGCCGCTATACAATGCGGCATACCATGCGACTGCTATGGGGCCCAGGGCAAGAGGGGCCAGTCTTAGTTGAGATTATCTCCTCTTCTACTGGAGGTGAAAACTTGGTCAGGACTCTACCCTCTAAAGGAACAACTCATCAGGCAGTGGAAAAATCGCCCAAGGGTCATTGTAAAGGGTTTAGGCAGAAACCCTTCTGTCCTGTGTGGGGTCCTGGTTTGATTCTTGCTATGGGGCCCTTCTCTATGTACGCCACTGACCAGATCGGCAGGGGTACCGGGACTTGGACCCTTTGCTAATTTAATAATTATGACCTATGCTAATGATCATCATTATCCATTCTCCATTATCCATTCCTGGATAACCACTTTAACGTTGCCTCATACAAGACTTGGCTCACATGTGCAGCTGGGATTCCATTAGGAGCCTCTATTGGAGATTCCAGCAAAAATGCAGGACAAAATACTACAGTACGTGTGCTGCTCAATTTTTTTCGAAACTATGACGGGCATCATAACCAAAACCTAACAGACCCATTATAGTTAATGGGGTTCATCATATGATGGATCCACCGATTTTTCTTTTTAACTTATTTATTTTTTTATATCTGTTCCTAGACTTTTCTTGTTTCTGTTCAACCATGCCAAGATACCTAGTAGAGATAGTTTTTTTTGATTAGGGTGTGTGTAAGCCAGTGTGGCTATAATTCCTTTCATCAACCACTAACCTAATGTCCGGGGCTCATACACCTATTAGGTTAGGGGTTGATAAGCACTTTGGACAATGTGTCGCAGGTGTACCGTAGTTACCTAGAGTCATCACCAACACCACACATTTCAGTTCCTCCCCAGTTACAGCATGACAGCTGTATGGTACAGGCATATATTGGAATACTTCGCAGCCTTCCTTTGTAGGTATACGTCAAATGCCCTCCTGATGTATGCCTCCGATGGAAGGTCGTATCATGTGAGCATAGCATTACTGATGAGATTTGTTCTAAGGAGGAAATTTAACTACACTACGCACAAAAAGTTAGGGATATTTGGCTTGTGGTGAAATTTCAGGATGAACCTAAAATGCACTAGAATGCTCTAACCTTTACAGTGAACTTAATGTGACCTTTTCTAAACTTTTGAATGCACATGTCCAACTGTTTCAGTGGCCACTGAGTTTAGAATGTCACACAGTGTCATCGGCATGTTGCAACAGAGATACAGTGAGACTGGAAGAGTCACAGAAAGGCATAGAATTGGACGTCCTTTGGCCACATCCCACACTGATGACTGCTTCATTGTGAACCGGATGATGAATGCCACACAACTCCAGGCACATTTAAGGGAGGTGAGAGGTACCCAAGTGTCACGTCAGACCATTTGAAACTGTTTACATCAGCGAGGTCTGCATGCTAGACGATTTGCAAGGGTACCTGACCACCAGGCGTCGTCGTCTTGCATGGGCCAGAGAGCATCTACGCTGGGCAAAAGAAGCAGTGGGTGGTAAGTGCTGTTCACTGATGAAAGTCGATTCACACTGAGCAGAAATCATGGCCATCAGCGATGTTGAAGGAGAGCGCTATGCATCAGGCACTGTTGTCACCAAATGAGGCTTTGGTGGTGATGGTGGTGTTACAGTGTGAAAAGGTGTATCTAGTCAATGCAGAACTGCCCTACACTTTGTGAATAGTACAGTGACAAGCCCATACTACTTAAATAACATAATGAATCCAGTCACTGTGCCTCTGCATGAACAACACAGGCCTAATTTCATCTTCATGAACGACAATGTGCCAGCTCATCGGGGTCACATCATTAGGGAATGGCTGCTAGAGACTGGGGTACCTCAAATGAAGTGGCCTGCACTTTCTCCAGACCTGAATCCCATTGAAAACTTATGAGATCAGCTGAGTCGCCATGTAGAGGTTCGTAACTCTGTACTCCAGAACCTCAATGACCTGAAGCCGCCCTTCAAGAAGAGTGGGATGCCATGCCTCAGCAGACCATAAGTCGACTTGTGAACAGCATGAGATGTCAAGACCACATGACAGGTCATTGAGACATTGACATTTTTGTGTACCTACCACTGTTGTTGGCTTTTGTTTCAATAAATTGTTTGAGATGAGGAATCACCATTGCATGCTTCTACTTAAATGTGAACTTTTTACGTTTTCCATAAATTTCACCCAAAAGCCAAATATCCCTAACTTTGTGAGTAGTGTATATGAGACAGCCATTTTGAAAAATGGATATAATACTGATAACATACTGATGTAATACAGACGCATGGGTACTTTAACCCCTTAAGGCCCTGGCCTGTTTTGATCTTAACCCCTTCACGACCGCCCACGGTAAATCTACGTCGCTGCTTGCCGGGCTTTGTGCAGCAGCGACGTAGATTAATGTTCCTACTTTGGGGCGACGATCAGGAGCCCCAGAATTTTTTATATTGTTGAAAATATGTTTATTATCCCCCCCCCCAACATCATAATTTATGCCCATAAATTCAGGATGGCCGAGAGGGGGTGGGGGGGTGGACAGGCGAGTGGGCGGCAGCGCGATTTGAACCCGCGCTGCCTGTCTGCCTTTCCCGATGTTCAGGATGGCCGAGCGGTTTGCAAGCAGAGTGTCAGCATACAGCTGATACTCTGCTTGAAACTGCTGACATCGGTGCTGGCACCGATGTCAGCCGTTTAACCCCTTCCATGCCGCGGTCCATAGGGACCGCTGTATTGAAGGGGTTAACAGGGAGGGAGCTCCCTACCTCTCTCATCGGGTCGCTGCTGTGCCATGGCAGCAACCCGATGCTTGATGGGATCACAGAGGGAGGGAGCTACCTCCCTCCTCCATCGGGACGCTGCTCTGCTGTGGCAGCGTCCCGATGGTTACCATGGCAACCAGACGCTTTCACAGGTGTTTGGCTTGCCATGGTATAGCTAAGCCTGATCAAGCTCCTGCTAAAGGCAGGAGTCTGATCAGGCTGACTATGAATGAAAATACAGTGCAGTACACTATATAGTGTACTGCAGTGTGTTATACAGCCCTCAGACCCACTGGACTTACAAGAACCAACTGGGTCTGAGTCAAAAAGTGTTAAAAAAAAAAAGCACACTTTTCCCAAAATAAAGTAAAAAAAAATTGTAAAAAAAAGGGGAAAAAAGAAAAGTATACATATTAGGTATCGCCGCATCCGTATCGACCAGCTCTATAAAAATATCACATCATCCACCCCGCCAGGTGAACGCAGTAAAAAAAAAAAATAAATAAACCGTGCTAAAACAGCCATTTTTTGGTCACCTTCCCTCACAAAAAGTGTAATAGCAGGTGATCAAAAAGGCGTATTTAACCCAAAATGGTACCAATCAAACCGTCATCTTGTCCCGCAAAAATGATACCCTACCTGAGACAATCGCCCGAAAAATAAAAAAAATATGGCTCTTAGAAAATGGCAACACAAAAAAAAGATTTTATTCTGTTCAAAAATAAATCTAATGTGTAAAACTTTTCAAAAATAAAAAAGTTAGACATATTGGGTATCGCCACGTCCGTAACAACCTGCTCCATAAAAATATTACATGAGATGGCCCCCCAGGTGAATGCTGCAAAAAAAAAAAAAAACCGATGCCAAAACAACCATTTTTTTCCCTCTTGCCTCACAAAAAGTGTAATAGCAGGCGATCAAAAAGGCGTATTTAACCCAAAATGGTACCAATCAAACCGTCATCTTGTCCCGCAAAAATGATACCCTACCTGAGACAATCGCCCAAAAAATAAAAAAAATATGGCTCTCAGAAAATGGCAACACAAAAAAAGATTTTATTCTGTTCAAAAATAAATCTAATGTGTAAAACTTTCCAAAAATAAAAAAGTTAGACATATTGGGTATCGCCACGTCCGTAAAAACCTGCTCCATAAAAATATTACATGAGATGGCCCCCCAGGTGAATGCTGCAAAAAAAAAAAAAACGATGCCAAAACAACCATTTTTTTCCCTCTTGCCTCACAAAAAGTGTAATAGCAGGCGATCAAAAAGGCGTATTTAACCCAAAATGGTACCAATCAAACCGTCATCTTGTCCCGCAAAAATGATACCCTACCTGAGACAATCGCCCAAAAAATAAAAAAAATATGGCTCTCAGAAAATGGCAACACAAAAAAAAGATTTTATTCTGTTCAAAAATAAATCTAATGTGTAAAACTTTCCAAAAATAAAAAAGTTAGACATATTGGGTATCGCCACGTCCGTAACAACCTGCTCTATAAAAATATCACATGATTTCCGCCCTCAGGTGAATGCTGTAAAAAAAAATTAAAAAAACTATGCCAAAACAGCTATTTTTTTTCACCTTGACTCACAAAAAGTGTAATACCAAGCAATGAAAAAGTCTTATGTACCCCAAAATGGTACCAATGAAAACATCACCTCATCCCGCAAAAAATAAGCCCCCACATAAGACAATAACTCCAAAAAATAAAAATCAATGGCTCCTGCAAACCAATCCATCAAAATCTGTTCTGCAAAATCCATATGGCACTCCTTCTGTTCTGAGTCCTGCCATGTGCCCCCACAGCAGTTTACCACCACATATGGGGTGTTGCCATATTCAGGAGAAAATGGGGAAAAACTTATGGGGTGCTTTTCTCCTGTTAACCCTTGTGAAAATGAAAAATTTGGGGCTAAAGCAACATTTTATTGGAAGAAATGAAACTTTTCATTTTCACAGCCAAGTGTTTCCAAATTCCGTAAAATGCTTAGGGGGTCAAAGTGGTCAGTACCCCCATTAATATATTCTTTGAAGGGTGTAGTTTCCAAAATGGGGTCACTTTTTTAGGGTTTCCACTGTAGGGGTACGTCAGGGTCTCTCAATTACAAAATGGTGCCTAAAAACCATTCTAGCAAAATCTGCCTCCAAAATCCGTATGGCGCTCCTTTCCTTCTGACCACTGCCACAAACCCATAGAGACGTTTACCACCACATATGGGGTATTTCTGTAAACTGCAGAATCAAAGTAATGTATATTGAGGTTTAGTTTGCTGTTAACCCTTGCTGTGTTGCAAGAAAAAAATTATTAACATGAATAATCTACCAAAAAAGTGAAATTTTGAAATTTTCCTCTATTTTAATTCTTGTGGAACAGCTCAGGGGTTAACAAAGTTTGTAACATCAGTTTTTTATAATTTGAGGGGTGTAGTTTCTAAAATGGGGTCATTTATTGGTGGTTTCCATTACTTAAGCCCTTCAAAATCACTTTATATCTGAATTGGTGCTTAAAAAATGGTTTTGGAAATGTTGTTGAAAATTTGAAAAAATACTTCTAAACTTCTATGCCTTCTAACGTCTGAAAAAAGTAAAATGACATTTATAAAATGATGCCAACATAAAGTAGACATATGGGGAATGTAAAATAATAACTATTTTTGGAGGTATTACTATGTATTTTGAAAGTAAAAAAAATTGAAATTTGGAAATTTGCTAATTTTTCTAAACTTTTGCTATATTTGGTATTTTTTTATAAATAAAAATGAAATATTTTGCCACAAATTTACTACTATCGTGAAGCACAATATGTGACAAGAAAACAATCTCAGAATGGCCTGGATAAGTAAAAGCGTTCTAAAGTTATTACCACATTAAGTGACACATGTCAGATTAGCAAAAAATGGCCTGGGCAGGAAGGTTTTAACTACCTTTTAGCATGAAAGGGTTAAGGACCAAACCAGATTTTGAAAATCTGGCATGTATGAACATTTTGGAAAATAACTTTGTAATGGTTCTGTGTATCAAGTCGTTCTCACATTGTTTTTTGTGACATATGTACTATATTTCTGTGGCAAAACTAGTCTGACACAATGAAATTTCTCACAAAATGCAAAAAATAAAGAAAATCCTATTTGGACTGTTATATATCTCATATTTATGTACATTATGTGTTTATAAAATGCATATTTCTGTATGTCTTTTTTATATTGATAGCAATTTTTAAATGACATTTTTAAATCTGTTACAAGGTTTAAAATATTAAAGGAAATTTTGAAAATTTGAAACATTTTGAAGTGCATTATTTTTTTCATGTATCGAACAAAGGTTGCTCAAAAGTATCAGAGCATAGGGAACATCTCACAAATGACCTCATTTAAAAAACTACACTCCTCAAGGTTGTCAACTATGGGTGTAGTGAGTATTTTGAGCTCTTTTTTTCCAAGCACTTCATACATAGTACATGAAACAGGTGAAATTCTCCCCAACTCCTATTGCCATTATTCTTCTGTTTTCAGAAATACACCCATGTAGGCCGTAATCTGCTGCCTGGCCACATGGTGGGGACCTCTATGGCATTTTATGGCTTTCTGCATACAATATTAACTTGCATTACTTACAAGCCTCACTCCTTTTCTGCAAAGGATTCAAATTGGCAGAACAATGTAGTACTCCCAGGAATTACCCCAGTTTGAAAATGACACCCCTAATGTGTTCTTCTAGCAATATAGTAAGTAGTTTGAGCCCACATTTTGTTGCATGAATACAAAAAGCCAGTGTAAAACAATACATTTAGATTTTTTTCACAAATACTTCATTTTGTAGGACATATTTTTTATGCATAGTACATAAAATGAAGGAAATGTACCCCAAAATCGACTGTTCTATTTCTTCTGTGTTCAGGCCCTAATCCTCTGCTCCTAATCCTTTGGCTTTTAGTGTGCAATTTTAGTTGAATATAGGCCTCAATCCACGCATGTAGAGGATTTCAGAAACCCCAGAAATGACCCCATTTTGAAAACGTCTTCTTCTAAGGTATTCTTGTAGGGGTATTGTGAGAATATTTAGTATGTGAAATGAAACCCTTCATTCTCAGTAGCCATCTAGGGGTTTAGTAAGTTTTTTAGCTTTTGAAGTGACTGAGGTCAACCTGGAAATCACACACATGGGGCATGAGGAATGGCAGGTACCATTACCAACCTACCCACTCCATAAGAAACTTATCAAAAGGCTCAGCAAAGATTTTTTTTTTTCTGTCAATTGATATGTGAGCAATATGGTAATGAGGAAAAAGGGGGAATAAAACTAATTAAAGTAGTGAGATGCAATGCCAGTTTTTTGTACGATGCCCTAGATTTCCTTAGGGGACTGCCCACCCATATACCTATTATAGTCCTGGATAGCCACAGGTTTGTTGGTTTGCACTTTGCTTCCATGGACAGAGATGGGGCTGGATCTGAACAGAGGTAAGAAGAAGGACTTCTGACAGAGAACAGCCTGCTCTCTGGATCAGGCATTATAGATGTTACCACAATGGTCGCCAGATCCGGCTGCCACCCAGCAAATATGCTGGTCTTAGTCCAAAAAAAAAATGCATACAGGAAAAACCTGCCAAAACTCATAACACTAGTGTAAAACAAGCCTTAGTCAGAAGGAGTGGTGCTGATCAGGTGCTATGGCAGCCTTGGGCCTTGTGAATGCTTGTTAAACCCTGCCTGCAGCATAGTGTAAAGGTAATCCCTTTTTGAATGCAGTAGTAAACTATTGCAGTCTAAGGTGTAAGCGATTCCTAGGGGGACTAAAAAATGTTATAAAAGTAAAAACAGAACAATAAAAAACATAATATTACAGTGCCAGAAATTACAGTGTCTAGATTATTAAAATATAAAAGTATGGGTGAATGCCATGAACGAGAAAAAAAAATTGATTAAAAAGTTAAGTGAACTCAAAGATAGTTGTGAAAGAGCTGGCCAGCAAAAAAACACAGCTTTGTAGACAGAAGTATAAAAAAAAGTTATGGGTTTCAGAATGTGGCGATGCAAAACTATGCAAAGAGGAACGTTTATCAAGACTCGAGTACCAATACGCCAGTCTTGATTTCCCTGCAATGGCGTGAGATGCCCCCTAATAAATTAGGCGCATCTCTGCCCTGCCATGTTGAAGCATAGACTTCAGCTATAACTTACACTTTCTGGGAAAACCCGTAGTAAATCCAGCGGGCAGAGCGAAGCCCAACCCCTTACCGCTAAGCCACACTCCTTTTCTTGGCACTTCGGAAAAGTACCAAGAAGCTTAAACAGTTGCAAATTATGGTGCACAGTTGCAATATGATGTGCACATAATTTGTGACTTTTTTACTCCTCGATAGTGGCCTAAAACCATTAGTAACTGTCCCCCAAAGTATATATATTTGTATATAGTTTATAAATGATGCTGAGAAGCAATATATGGATGCACAGCATGTGGATGTGCAATCCATCATTTTTCTTTTCTGTGAGAATATTGCATTGCTACTTTTTCTCTTTTCATGGTGTCTGCATTCCTCCCATTAGGCCCATGTTTTTGATTACCAAGAGACTGTATAAGGCTTTTTCCACACGTCCATGTCTGATCAGTGAGTTCCATCGGTGATTGTTAGCCAAGACCAGGAGTAGAGCCTCCACAGAGATAAGGTATAATGGAAAGATTTGCACCTACTGACCCGCATCTGGTTTTGGCTCAAAATCACTACTTGAAATCACTGAGGAACACTGACTGTGTGAATAAGGCCTAAGGGTTTATTCCTAATTGGTTTCAGTTAGTTTCTGAGACTACATGGAGAGATGAGTTTTTGAGATCTGTTTATATAGGGTGGTGCTGCATGGTGGCCATCCGTCATTACTATAGCGCTGTGCTCTTGGGTTGGTGTGGCCCATTGCCATGGAATGCTTAGCCTGACAGCAGGGTGGTTTGTTGGGGTGCTGGGTTGCACTGCCTACAGGAGTGGTGTTGCTGTGTCAGCAGTCACCGTTTGGCCCTGCACCAATTTAAAGAATGGACCCACTCCAAAGAGGTCACCTTGTATGATAAAGTATAGAAAAGTATACAATGTAACTCATGTACAGTTTATAAATTATGCTGGGCAATGGTGGAACTAGAAACGTCTGGGCCCCCCAGCAAATTTTTGAGTGGACACCCCCCCCAACAACCTCTTTGCAACCCTTTGCAACCCCTTCCTCCTTATGCAATCTCCACTCCTGTGGCTAGCCAAGATTTCTTTCACTGACCAAGCCAGGCAGCCCCTCTTATTATGGTTATGTTGGCTGATGCTGCTTGCAGTTTTTCAACAGTGATGTTGCTGATAGTTTTTGGGATTAGAGTTGAGCGAATGATGTTGGCACTGTACTGCTCGGATCCCCTGCGCTTGCATGGCCGCAGGCATCCAGATCCGTCCTCATCTGACTGTAAGTCGGGTGAGGAGGACGGATCCGGATGGCTGCGGCCATGCAAGCGCAGGGGATTCGAGCAGTACAGTGCTCGTTACGAGCACATTCACTCAACTTTATTTGGGATGTTTCCCTTGTTTCTGTTTTAAATTTCTCCAGAGATGAAAATCCTATGTGGACAAGTCTGGGGAACATGGCAGCCATAACCCCTTGCTCACAGTTCACTCCTCCGTAAACAGTTCATGAACTCGTGCCAGTGGCTTCCGTGAGGTGCGGCATGTTATCTTGTTGGAAAAAGCAGGACATTGTTTCTTCTGCAGCAACACTGGTAAAGATCTGCAAGCAGTATCAGCCAACATCATCCGACGTACCTGAAGATGCAGAGACGTGAACGGGGACCACTTTCAGCATCTTTTGTTACTTGTGAGTGAGTAATTAAAAAAAAAAAACAATCCACTTGCTCATTCATCTTGTCATACTGTTTCTAGAGGCGAGTGACTTTTTCGTGGGTCACCCTGTATAATACTGTTGAGGAGGCCCTGACAATAAAATCTTTTAGTCCTCCTCCTGGGTGGGCCCCTTCTGGGTTTGGGCCTCATAGAAGCCTCTTACCCTGCTTCCACTATAGCAATGTCCCTGATCCTGAGAAAGAGTACACGGCATGTGGATATGCAATCCATACGTTTTTGGTTATGTCAGAACAACTATCAAACTCTTCAAACAAACATCATCCACACTTTCATCATGATCGATCTAGAATTAAACTAGCATGGATTTAACAATGCTTAGTCTGTTATCTCTGAGGGAAATTAATAAATTATCCGTCAGGAAAGAAGAAATAAGACAGAGATTGCTGGAGATAATTTGATATTGCATTAAGATATACTCATTACTATCAGTATCTGGTAATAAGCCATGTTCTTTAATGATGTGGGAATATCGACCTCATCACCTTTGCTGCTAATCAGGATTAAGTCTCTAAATAGATCATCAAAATGGTAAACTCAGTGATAAGGGAATGAATGCAGCGTTCATATATTTAAAGATGTAAATCAGCCCCTTATATGCAGCATAATTTACTGATAGTTTTTTTCCTATGCTATCTCAACTGGATGAAGTAAATGCAGCCATAAACATTAGATATTTGTTGGCGGATTCAAGAGGTTTTGGTATCTAAGGTGATCTGAACAGACATAAATTTGTATAATGTAGGGGCGTAGCTAAAGGCTCATGGGCCCTGGTGCAAGAGTTCAGCTTGCCCCCCCCCTGAGGGCATGACCAGAGGCCATGATATAGGTCAGTGTCATGTTTTTTGCATTTTGGACAATTGGGGATTCTATCTCTCTGTGTTGGGTTTTGAGAGACATAAAATCCAGAAATTGCTCTATGCATAATTCTGAATTGAGTTTCCCGTCACAAGTCACATGGGCATACCTTCCTAACCATAGACCACCCTTTGAGGATGATGATGCTTATTTTTGTGTGTGGATATAAATATATACAGTACAGACCAAAAGTTTGGACACACCTTCTCATTCAAAGAGTTTTCTGTATTTTCATGACTATGAAAATTGTAGATTCACACTGAAGGCATCAAAACTATGAATTAACACATGTGGAATTATATACTTAACAAAAAAGTGTGAAACAACTGAAAATATGTCTTATATTCTAGGTTCTTCAAAGTAGCCAGCTTTTGCTTTGATTACTGCTTTGCACACTCTTGGCATTCTCTTGATGAGCTTCAAGAGGTAGTCACCTGAAATGGTTTTCACTTCACAGGGGTGCCCTGTCAGGTTTAATAAGTGGGATTTCTTGCCTTATAAATGGGGTTGGGACCATGAGTTGTGTTGGGCAGAAGTCAGTTGGATACACAGCTGATAGTCCTACTGAATAGACTGTTAGAATTTGTATTATGGCAAGAAAAAAGCAGCTAAGTAAAGAAAAACGAGTGGCAATCATTACTTTAAGAAATTAAGGTTAGTCAGTCCGAAAAAATTGGGAAATCTTTGAAAGTGTCCCCAAGTGCAGTCGCAAAAACCATCAAGCGCTACAAAGAAACTGGCTCACATGAGGACCGCCCCAGGAAAGGAAGACCAAGAGTCACCTCTGCTGCGGAGGATACATTCATCCGAGTCACCAGCCTCAGAAATCGCAGGTTAACAGCAGCTCAGATTAGAGACCAGGTCAATGCCACACAGAGTTCTAGCAGCAGACACATCTCTACAACAACTGTTAAGAGGAGACTGGGCGCAGCAGGCCTTCATGGTAAAATAGCTGCTAGGAAACCACTGCTAAGGACAGGCAACAAGCAGAAGAGACTTGTTTGGGCTAAAGAACACAAGGAATGGACATTAGACCAGTGGAAATCTGTGCTTTGGTCTGATGAGTCCAAATTTGAGATCTTTGGTTCCAACCACCGTGTCTTTGTGCGACACAGAAAAGGTGAACGGATGGACTCTACATGCCTGGTTCCCACCGTGAAGCATGGAGGAGGAGGTGTGATGGTGTGGGGGTGCTTTGCTGGTGACACTGTTGGGGATTTATTCAAAATTGAAGGCATACTGAACCAGCATGGCTACCACAGCATCTTGCAGCGGCATGCTATTCCATCCGGTTTGCGTTTAGTTGGACCATCATTTATTTATCAACAGGACAATGACCCCAACACACCTCCAGGCTGTGTAAGGGCTATTTGACCAAGAAGGAGAGTGATGGGGTGCTACGCCAGATGACCTGGCCTCCACAGTCACCAGACCTGAACCCAATCGAGATGGTTTAGGGTGAGCTGGACCGCAGAGTGAAGGCAAAGGGCCAACAAGTGCTAAGCATCTCTGGGAACTCCTTCAAGATTGTTGGAATACCATTTCAGGTGACTACCTCTTGAAGCTCATCAAGAGAATGCCAAGAGTGTACAAAGCAGTAATCAAAGCAAAAGGTGGCTACTTTGAAGAACCTAGAATATAAGACATATTTTCAGTTGTTTCACACTTTTTTTGTTAAGTATATAATTTCCACATGTGTTAATTCATAGTTTTGATGCCTTCAGTGTGAATCTACAATTTTCATAGTCATGAAAATACAGAAAACTCTTTGAATGTCCAAACTTTTGGTCTGTACTGTATATACTGCTTTGGGGGGCCCGAGGAGAAGGCGGTGTGCCTAGCATGCCTTGCAAAATTTTAGGCCCACCCATTATTCTTAGCCCCTCCTATATATAATAGGCCACTCCCAACAAACACCAATTGAAGCATCTTTTCAGTGACTTAATTTTCAGCTCACTAAGAAAGGATTCGCCTCTGTATTATGGCGGAAAACACTGAAATCCCATGTAAGTCAATGGGACAAATAAATCAGCTTTCAGGAAATCCATAATTTGCTTATTTTTACCCAGATTGCAAAAGCACATTTCTTGACACTGATTTACTTGTCCCATTTTCTTCAATGGAATTTCAGTAGAGTTTTCCTCCCAAATATAGGGCAAGATGTGTATTTTGTCAGTTGAACAAAATACTCATCTGATCTCCCATTAAAATCAATCGGAGACAGATTTGATTTGTTTGTGGTGCTGATTTTCAGGTGGAATTTGCATGAAAATGAGTGCCAAATTTGATAGTGGTCCATTGAAATTGCAATAATCTGAAAATCAGCACCAGATTGTACTCTACCAAGTCAAGGTTTCCTGCACACCATGGCAGAAAGCCCAACTTGTGGTATGTTGTGGCACTAATAGTTTTGTGTCACGGTGCTCCACCCTGGAGTTGCTTCCTGGGGTTAGGCACTGTAGCAACAAAGGAGTTGTAATTGGTGTACCAAGTAGAGTCCAGACTTGAGGAAGTTTAACGTTTTTACTTGAATAAACTTGCAATAAACTTGTGTTATCCAAACAATATCTGATCTTTCTGGCTCCAGGAGGCAAAGGGTAAACTGGCAGATAAACTTGAATGCTCTCTCTCTCTCTGCTGTGCTAATCTCTGGCTTCCGTATGGTTACTGGACTTTCTAGAGGTTCTTGTACTGTTGAGTGGGGTGCCTTTGGCTGTTGACCCCCTCATATTACTTAGTCTATGAACTGAAAGGAGTCGGGGTGCTTTACAAGCTGCTTCCCTGGAAAACTCCTGCTGCAGGATGGGAGAAACGCCCCCTCACCGCGCCATGTTGTCTGGTCTCCTTCCAACTCTCAACTAACTACAGCTTCCTGCAACCTTCCCCTTGGTAGGAAGTGGGACTATCCCACTTCTGCCCAAAAGGGGAAATAATGGAATGGTAAGTTCCATTCTGACTAAAGATCTCTGCCAGGTACACTGCCACCAGGTGGACAACCAGGCACATTACATGTAATAATAGTTTTTGCATGTATAACAAACTGACACTTTGCTGGTTGTGGTACAGTTGGTGGTGCAAACCAATACAATGGTGGCAAACAGGCTAGCAACAAGAATGTAGGAGTGATAGTGCCCCTTTGGGCCACTACAGCAGGCTACAGTCAGGAAGCTCCCGGATCCTGCTCACAACCTATTCTCTCGTTTCCACTCCGCCACCCCGCCACCAGGGCTGGCAACCATGCCATGAGTTATTTCTGGACAACTGAGGGAAATTCACAGACAGACACTTTTTTTTACATACACATTCCCTATCTCCTTATTTAGCACACACCCACAAAACACCTCAACTCAAAATTCTGGTAGCACATAGGATGCCTCCAGAGCCCTGTAGCACAACCTAAAATTGACTGCCATCAATTTGCTGCTCCTACATCTTCGTATGTAGATAGGCTGCTCCGACATATATATATCATACAGGTACATACTGCTGCTCCCTTTGTATACACACATAGTGCAGTAAATTCAGGCAGGATTAGTATTTAGATGTACACATAGGAGCAGTATACACACTGTAAGTGTACAGAGTTAGAACGTAGACATAAGTAAATACTAGCATATTATCATCAATCAGTCTCCAACTGCAAGACAGGGCGGACAGTGTAGAGTTCAACCAACAAACAATGGCACTTTCACCACACATATCTATGTTTCTCTTTGGCAGACAGGGTACTGTACAAAAGAGCAGCACAGATCCAGACTGAAATTGAGCTGTGACTATGTGTACTGTGTGTATTGGAGAAGTGGGGTGCACTAGAGAGAGCTCTGAGCTGAGAAAGAGCTTGCCTTGTTGGTTGCAAACTAGCAATATGATGGCACTCAGTGAGTACCAGTCTGCAACCATATTGGCAGTTTGCAACCAACAAGGCACGATCTTAATCAGCTGAGTGGGAGCGGCCACTGACTGGTCTGAAAGGAGGATCAAGAAGTGAGCTCTGCCTCATTTGGCATTTATCAGGTCCACAGTCTTCCCCAACCCTTTACAACCCCCTCATACCCACTCTGCTACTGCCCACTCCCCCCCAGACACTTCCCTGCAGCACCACAATAGCCTTGGCTGCTCTGCAAATATGCTGCCCCCAGACACCACCGCCAAACCTTCTGGTGAGAGAGCCAGTTAAATTGCCACCCGCCACAGTGTAACTGCAGCCTAGAGCAGCATGGGAAAGATAGCCATGCTTTCATTGGCCACTGGGGGAGTCCTCCTCCATTTCTGGTCTCCACTGGTGCCCACTGCCCGGCTGCAACATAGTGATCCCTGCGCTGTGCTGGCATTGTTAAAAGCAGCACAGGGATCAATAAAAAAAAAAAAATCAGACTGTTTCTAGGGGAATTCCAGACCCAGTGGAACCTCCCAGCGGGTGCGCCCCTGCATATATTAGAGATGAGTAAATGGAATATATATATTCTTTGGTGAGCTCAGGATAAAAAGGAAGCCTCACATCTATGCCAATGCTTCTTTCTTGGAATTACCATAGAAATGAGAAATTAGCAAAATATTCTATCGTATTCAGATCTGATTTACATAACTACTAGTATTAGAGTAGAAATACATGCTGCGGCATCTGTGCACCCATCGGCAACTGCATTTGGATGATACAATACAATGCGTCTCACACTCCTGCAGCCAGAGTTTCAGTTGATGGGATGGTACATGCACCAGAAGTGTACTTCTTTGTGGTAGCTAGCTTAGACTTCTGGCACACATGTTGTTAAATGAATTAGCCTGCGGAAGTCCTGCATGTGATCCACCTCCTCCCTACGAGCCCTGCCCATTTTTTGGTAAAAGTGGTGAAAGTGGCACAGAAGCCAAATATTCATAAACAAATCATGGCAACAAATCATATACTTTCTTCAAATTAAAATTTCAATGTGCAAATCAAAATCTGATTAACAACACCATCATTCGGATTTGCATTTGTTTAATATGCAACCTATATCAAAAGTGCTTTTTATCAGAAAATCTTGTAAAATGCTAAAATTTTACTAAAGAAAAATTGGTGTTCTCTTATGTCTTCACCTTCAGCACAGTAAGATGGAATGTCAGAAGTTTCCTTATATTACATTGTAGTTTCTTGTAAATAATTTTACTATTTTTTTTAGCTTAGAAAGAATTAAAAATTGTAATCCTCCAACTAAAAAGCTTTGCCGTCTATTTTAATCAAATGGAACCCAGATATCTGAAAATTAATCTTCTTAACTCCAAGCCGAGACAAGGAAATACTCAGGAAATTAGAATCGCTACGCATCTTTAGAACATGGCTATTATTTCTAAGCAAATAAAGTGTGTAAAGTCAAAAAGTATATTGTAGGGTGAAAAATACGTATAGCCATACAACGACATTGCAATTGTAACTTGACCCAGCTCAGATGATCACCTTGTCAGACTTTAGGTTTTGAAGGATTAACTACCTGAAAAAGTACGCTAAAAGAAAC
The DNA here is from genome assembly GCA_900303285.1 of Rhinella marina. Classification (NCBI taxonomy): domain Eukaryota; kingdom Metazoa; phylum Chordata; class Amphibia; order Anura; family Bufonidae; genus Rhinella; species Rhinella marina. Next base: position 47,668 of record ONZH01016424.1, read on the forward strand.
TTTATTAAACAATATTCATTAAAATTAGTGACTGTCCACTAATTTTAATGAATAATGTTAAATAAAGTTTCTTTTATCATCCTTTTTCAGGCAGTTAATCCGTTAAACTAAGCACGCATTCCTTAGTGTTGTTATAGAGTTAACTTTTCTAGTATCAAAGAAACAAACCTTAGTGGCAAGTGATTAGCGCCAAAGGTAGCTCCAAATGGGATTTTCTCTTGGACCTTTCAGACTGACTATGGTTTTAAAGACTCTCCCATGGAACGATCCTCTGGTACTCTAGTGGGCCAGTCTGGCCCTGTTTTGCAGCACCCATACATGAGTACATGGTTTCTGAATATTATAGCATGTGCGGCTTCTGCATGGGTGATATTGACAAAGAAACCACATACTCATGTACAGGTGGTGCAAAACAGGGCCAGACTGGCCCACTAGAGTGCCAGAGGATCAAAATTTTGGAAAACTTTTTAAAATCTGTACAGATTCCTTACCTTTGCTCTTGGCTCAACATATCCTGAGATGTGTGGCACGAGGTGACCAGCTTTAAAAAAAAAAAAGTAATTTTTGCTATTCTGCAATACTGTATTGAATTAGTGAGGAATTGAAAGCCCCTAATCAATTCAAGTGAAGGCAAGCATGCACACATTTGTATAACAAGGATGCCATATTCCCTTGTACAGATTTCTTGTACTGATCTGTCATTATTCTTTCTTACTAATACATACCAATTCTATCAGCTCAGGTATTCATGTGCAAAAGTATTGTTCTACAAACAAATCTCACTTATTATATAAAAAGATAGCATAGACTTAAAGTAAGGCTCTTGTAAGCACCGTTTTTTTGTCCCGGCCTAATCTTAGCACTAATGCCAGAAACAGACCAAGTCCTGTTATAGCTAATGGGGTCTGGCAGTGCTCCGACCCTTTCTGGCTACGCTGGATATGATAAATTCTGGCAGGCTGTTCCAGCAGAGGAATAGCCTGCCGTATAGTTTTAACACTTGTGTGAGTCTAGCCTAACTCAACCAATAGTTGGTATAACATTAGACAAATGTTTCTATCCCTGCAGCACATTTATCATCCAGCCTGAGACCCTGTGATTAATCTAGATAGCCGGTCTAAGATATTGCCATCTACAGGATTAGTAAATCTGCCCTATTGGGCATTAGTCACAGCTTATTTGCATTCTTTAAAAACCTATTTTTAGACTGACCGTTCTACCAGTGAGTGCGTCCTTTATTGGTAACCTTAATGGGTATAACATAAGGTGAGTTAACTGTTCCTGCATACATCTAATGATTGGTTAAAGGTTGGATTCCAGCCCCCATCCACTATACTGTGGGTTCCAGAGCTGTAATTCTACACAAGAAAATACTTCATGGCTCTGGAGCTTTCCCAGAACTTAACCCGGACTTGCTTGGTTGAAAGGCCAAGAAATTGCTTTACAAATGTGTTAAGCTGGGTTGGCAGAGCTCAATTTTTATGTGGGCAAACTGCAGGAGGCTGTTAAAATAACAAAAATCTCACTTTTCAAGCCTCCTCTGATCCAGCACTGACAATCCATTCTCTCCATTGGGTTGCAGCCATAACAAATAATATTGTTTTAGTTGCAGCAATGATATCCAATATACTGCATGTGACCACTGCAGCCAATCATTGCTCTCAGTGCACAGCACAAGATTGCTGTGGCCAGTAGTGGGTTCAGCAGTAAAGTGCCTTATAGGCCTCTGCAGCCAAAACAATATGTCAAGGCAGCGGCCCAAGGGAGAGGATGAAGCGGCCCCGCTGGATTGGGGGGACGGTCCAGACCGCAAACAATCGGGGAAAACAGGGAAAAATGTCCAGCACTGAGATGGAGGGTAAAAGTCATCAGTCTTTATTTAGTACTCATATAAAAATACATCCTCACACGGACACCGGTAACGATCCCAACGCGTTTCAATCTATTTTTTTGTACCATGACTAAGATCTGTTAGATCGAAACTTGTTGATAGCGTTACCGGTGTTCGTGTGAAGATGTATTTTTATATGAGTACTACATAAAGACTGAAGACTTTTATCCTCCATCTCAGTGCTGGACATTTTTCCCTGTTTCCCTGCAGAATGACCACAAAAAGATTAAACTATGATAACCCCTTCAATATAATCATTGGAGAGATCACATATGGCGTTGCTTTTCCATCAATATAGGCATGCTCTGATCTAGAAGGTAGTTGCAAAATACCAGTAAAATGGCCATGACCTCTGACTTTTCCAACAATATCCTGGATGATTTTTTGTTTCTACCACTTCTTTAAACTACTTCTATTCAGTTTCAAGTCTACATCCTTAATAATATTAGCTAAAGTACATGCTTGTTCCATTTACTGAATTTTACTGAACATAAAACCTTCTATATAGAACATAAGAGTAACTTAATACAATTATATAAATGACATGGAGTTGAATAGGTGTAGGTGAGCACAGAAAATGTATACTATTTCAGTAGGGGGAAGAAACTGGTGGTTATCCAAGGTCCTATGTACTGTATAAGGTTACATTCACACGATCGTGAGGGACACACGGGGCCAGCACTATATAGACAATGCATATTCTTGTTTGCAATTGCGGACAAGAATAGGACATGTTCTATATTTTGTGGGGGGCCGCGGAACGGACAGTGTGCTGTCCACATCTTTTGCAGTCCCATTGAAAAGAATGGGTCTGCACCCATTCCACAAAATTGCGGCACATATGTGGACCCATTCATTCGTGTGAATGTAGCCTAACAGGTAGACCTGTAGGAGATCTGTGTGCTGCTCAGAGAGGCACCATACTATCCCCCAGAAGGCAGAAGAATATCTTCATAGTACAAAATGTGATGGAGAATGACGCAATTTTATTTCTTACAGATTCTCAGGCAATCCATGATATTTTACTACTGAAATGACTCCTGCTATAAGTAGGAGTTACTTATTTGAGTCACAGATGGCAGCCTCAACACTTTTCCTGGTGCCATGTATGTTCTCTCAGTGGAGTGAGCACTTTCTCAATGCTCATTACAGCAACTCCTTCAAATAATGCAATTTACTGAAAGATATAAGTAAAAATGTAAGTGGCTGCAAATGTAAAACTTTACTTGATGGAACCTGCATGATGGCAAGCTAGGGGAAGGTTAAACTGCACAGCCCTGTGATCCTCACAGCAGTTTTGGTGCAGTGCAGATGATGTTTTCCTCTGACAAAGATAAAGGACAGAGCAGTCACAAGTTACATAGCATTACACTTCTTTTTTAGTAAGATGAAAATAATAATTAGGGGAGGGAGAAAATATAAGAGCTTCTTGGATAATTATTTTAATGTGGCCATCCAAAGAAATCTAACATGAACATAGGGTTGCCACCTTTTCCATCAAAAAATACTAGCCATATACAGTATAAATACTGTATATAGCACATGTGCTGGTTCTATGCCCTTTTGCAGCAAAAAAAAAAACAGTACACAACCAGCACGTGTATTTACACTGGAGAAAAGTGGGTATGGTTTTAGAGGGGGTAACTTCGCACTTACATTTAGGTCAGGGAGCCTCAGACAATGAGGTTCTGTCATTCAGCCAGTATCAGAAGTAGATAACTTCTGCTTTTAAATTTTAGAGCTTCCCAGTGGTGTACTTAGAGAAATAAGGGCCCCATAGCAAGGATCAAACCAGACTCCCACACAGGACAGAAGGGTTTTCGCCTAAACCCTTTTCAATGACCCTTGGGCCATTTTTCCACTGCCTCATTTGTTAAGAGTTGTTCCTTTAGAGGGTAGAGTCCTGACCAAGTTTTCAACTCCAGTAGAAGAGGAGATAATCCCAACTAAGCCTGGGCCCCCTCTTGCCCTGGGCCCCATAGCAGTCGCATGGTCTGCCGCTATGGTAGTTACACCCCTGCTTTCTGCATGTCCAGTAGCTGAATATGAGCGTCTCTAGGCTCTCTCCTGCCTTGTCCACTGCAGTTTGGTCCCTACACCAATCTCACACTGATGCTTGATGTTCCTAGCTCAGGCCTGGCAAAGGAGAGGTAACCAATCTAAAAGTTAAGTAATCTGACAACAGACACGGTCTTATTGGGCAAAATTACCCACACCTGATTTTGCTGGGAAAAAAATTACTATACTTATATATACTTATATATATATATATAATACTGGCTTCCCAGTGTAAATATCAGCTTGGCCAGTGGTTTACAGGTCTGGTGGCAACACGACCTATTCTTGATATGAATCATTGCATGACGTATTTTCTTTTGTCGTGTGAATGACACAGATGATTGTGCATAAACATCATTGTGATTTACTATGCATTGTTATGTGGAACGTCAGCATGCATGAGTGCTGCTCTGTATAAACATCTCCAATCACAGAAGTGCTAGGCGTTGAAATTAGCGGGTCTGTCACTAAACTATGCTGCCCCTTAGAAGAGAACTCATCACCACTCCCGAATATGTCTGCTTTAGTAAACGATTGCATTCCACACGGCATTACACTTTTGTAGCATTTATTCTTCTATGTGTAATTCTTCTATTGTTCCTGATAGAAGTTTACGAATAAAGGTCCCATTGAGTGTTACCAGTTGGGGTTGTATCCCTGCAGCACTAATTGGATAGTGTCAGACTGTGCAGGGACACACTCCCAAATGGTAGCACTCATAAACTTCTAGTAGGAATAATAATTGAACGGCACAACATGCAGGTAAAAGAAAAGATGCTCGAGAATTGTTATTACATGGACAATGCAATTATTTATTAAAATAAACATGTCAAGTTGTCATTAAAGGGGTTTTCCGAGATTTTAATACTAATGACCTATCCTCAGGATAGGTCATTAATATCTGATCGGTGGGGGTCCGACACCCGGGACCCCCGCTGATCAGCTGTCTGAGAAGGCAGCAGTGTTCACAGTAGCCCAACATCCTTCTATCAGCTTTTCCTAAGCTATGTGACGTCACATTTATAGATTACGTGGACTTGGAGCAGCTCAACCTCATAGAAGTGAATGGGGCTGAGCTGCAATACCAGGCACAGCCACTATACAATGTACGGCGCTGTACATGGTAAGCCACGAGAAGGCTGCAGCACTCACAGGAGTGCTGCTGCCTTCTCAAACAGCTGATCGTCTGGGGTCCTGGGTGTCAGACCCCCACTGATCAGTATTAAAATTTCGGATAACCCTTTTAAATATAATTTTAATTGGGTGCTAGTTCATGAGCTGGCATAATAAAAAGCAAAATGCCTACTGAGCTGTGTAACATTTTTATATTATATCCGCCACAAACTACCATGCACACTAACTCCATGGGTATAGCTCTAGCCTTAGCAGCCATAGCACTTGATATGGGTCCTAGAAATTGAAGGGGGCCCAATCAGGTGTAAGAACATTGGGGAGAATTATCAAACTGGTGTAAAGTAGAACTGCATTAGTTTCCATAGCAACCAATCAGATTCCACCTTTCATTTTTCAAAGGAGCTGTTAAAAATGAAATGTGGAATCTGATTGGTTGCTATGGGTAACTAATCCAGTTCTACTTTACACCAGTTTGTTAAATCTCCCTCATTGTATCTTTTTGTAGGGAATAGCAATATGACAATTTTTTTCCTACAGTATGGGTTTTCTATTATATTGTGCTATTATATATACCTTTAATTATTGCTACTTATGCTGCCGTTTTAATTTTCTTACACTAGGTAGTGGCAGCCCATTTGATTTTGCTATGGGACCCTATGAATTATAGTTTCACCCCCGATCAACTCCCACATCAGTATTGTAGGATGATATTGCATTTTTACTGCATTTTCCAGCATAACCCATGCTTTATCTGTAGCAACTCCAACTAAGATTCCCTAGGCTGGAAAAGAATCTGGAAGCTGTTAGGTATGGTGGTCACATGACAAAAATCTTCATTTACATAACTCAGTTTGCTGACAAGAAATCTTATGCAAACAGTGCAATGAAACACCACAGTACCTCTTACTGAACCGAGACCTCAAACAACTTATCTAATTTTTTGCAAAAAATTAACTGCTCGCAGCACCACTTTGTGTTATCTCCTGGCTGTACATTGACAGAGGAACCTCTGACGTGATCAGAGGAAAAACGTGACTGTAGTGGAGTCATGAAGCGGAGATCAGCAGAATGAATATGTAATTGAGTCTCCCATTCAGGTGCAGGTGTTCAGTAATAATGGCTCACAGTAAATTAGCGCATTCTCAGTATGTAAAACTAATTATGATGCTACTTTACTTGCCAGACGGAATGGCTTTGTGTGCTCATTTTTTTTTGACACATACAAAATTAGTTCATTTTACAACGCGTCACTGACTTTTCACAACTTTGATATGTCTCTATGAAATAAGTTTTGTGAAACATTATTGGAGCTTTAAGGCTCTGTTGACACTGTGGCCCAGATTTACTAATGTGTCTGTGCCTAGAATTGGTCTGAAAGGTGGTGCAAATTGGCATAATTTTGGCACAATGTAGTGCAACTAGTGTTTCTACACTTTTTTTTTACAACTTGCTTGAGAGGGGACAGGGCTTAGCAGGAGATGGATGTGGCATAAAATGCACCATTTAGCGCTAAAATGATGCCCCAATTCGGGCGTAAAATTCCATCTCAAAGTAAGCCAACCAATAGTTGATATGGGGCTATAGTTTTGCCATATTTATAATGCGGACTGTTAAATCTTGTGCAGGTAAACATAACCTGTCTAGGTTTATGCGATTTACGGGATTAGTAAATCTGGGCCTTTGTTTATCATCTATGTTGAGCAAATACACCAGGAAAATCTCCCGGTGTATGCATCAAACATAAATCTCCAACATATACAACTGTATACTATATGTCACCCATAGGCTCCTGTGTTAAAAGAATATATACCATACATCATGCGTGTCTGTGCAGAAAGCAAAGTACTGCATAGAATAGTTACCTACACTTCTCAGTACAGCAAGGAAAAAGGTATGCCGGTGATACTCCCTGAACATATGCTATTAGGACACTCTTGACCTATGTCACGTTAGTGGGACCATAAATACCATAACATCAATGTCAGTGATATCAAGGTCCTCCCTTTCTGGTAATTTTTTGGATTGTTATGAATAGACAATCTAAGAACAACTTAAACAAATGAGTAAAAGAATCACGAATGATCCAGTTTATTAGTACTTGAGATAGTCTGTTTTGTTATAAAGGTTACTATATATGAAGAGTAATCCTCATAGGAGAGTCCCACTACTAATATATACCTATTCCTGGTGCATGTACTGATAAAACCTATTTTTTATAACACTATTGCTGCATTCGCAATTGACTATGGCATCTAAGAGATTAAATGACCAGGATTGCAGGAGAGTAGCTGATTATTCACAATGACCCCCCTGCCGATGATGGCTAATGGTAAAGACAGCTGTGCCTGTAGTTAAAACTCTATTCATGCTGGCGTCATCTGTACCTGTTTTACAGGATCGATGATGGATATCTGATTTATAATTGGTCCATCATGCTTCCTCTTTAGCGTTTACTGGGCAGAATAATGCATCAGGCTACAGCACCCTGCCAGTCCAAAAGCAATGGAAACTTGTCAGAACCTATTGTCAGCATGAACGGAGCCTGATGCATATTCTCAAGGTCATACAGCTATCTATAATTCTGACTTCAGCGTTGTTGAGAAAGTAGAACATTTCACTCTAGTTGAAAAAAATGTGTTTTAGGTCAACTTGTTTAAACTTTCCTTCTTATTCTTACAGATACTATGTTAGAGGGGTTGTCCAGTTTTTTTAATCTGCTCCCCAGCTAGCAGTACCTGTAGAAAAAGCCTTCATCACCAGAGATGAGCAAATCTATTTGCCGCTTCGTATATTCGTTATGAATCTTCGTTATTTCCTACGCCGAAGCGAATTTGAATCTTTTCAAATTGGCTTCGTACGAATCTTCTTAAATCTTTGTACACTAACGCTATGTACGCATCTGAGAATTTGTATACTAATGCTACACATTTGATAATTTGTATGCTAATGTGTACGTATTCAGTTAAGTAGCGCACTTTTACTGTATGTTCGTTATTTTTGTGGGCCTAGCGTCGTGCGTGCGTATGACGTAATCACGAGACAATAATACGCTAAATCTTCGTACGCACTTTGTACGCTCATGCGTACCTATTCGTGGGAATGTTCGCAGAACACAACCAGAATAACAAATATTTTTAGTTTCAAAATGTATTTATTTGACTGATAGAAGAATGAAAGAGAGGAGAGAGCGTACAAGGTACATGATAATACATAATGGCGAAGTAAAGTTCTCCTACAATTGTAAACTGATGGTAAACATATTTGAAGAGAGGCATCAGTCATCAAAATATAACAATTATAGAACAGTGTGGTCTCATCATTAAACATGGATTAAGCAAAACAATCAGGATTGAGTAAGTGGGGTGCAGGTCGAGGATGAGAGAAAGCAAAAGGGACAGGAGTATGCAGGAAGTCTAGTCTAGTGCCTAGAGCATTCCTTTAGTGAGACAAGAAGTAATGTAGATTAGGAGATTTAGAGCAGTTTAGCCAGGCGTTCCAGATTTGTTGATAACGCTCCCTAGTGTCTGTCAGTGTAGCGTTTAATTTTTCGTATAAGGCTATATGATTAACTCTATGTATGACTGCTGACATTGAAAGACAGGGATAATGAATATGTTTAACGCAACTTGGACAGAAGCAAATCTTATCCGAAGCAAATCTTTTAAAAAATTTGGCGAATATTCGCTGAAGCGAATCTTTGAAGATTCGCTCATCTCTAATGCTCACCTACTCCCCGGTGCTCCATTCTGGCTCCCAAGCTCTCTTCGCTGTATACTGTGTCACAGACGTTGGACCTGTGAATAGCTGGTGTTTGGATCTCGGGGGAGTTCCTTGTGCTGCCATAGCTTCTTGGAAGTTAAGTGTTACCTTTCCCTTTTGTTTCTTATTTTGCTTTTTCTGTTTATTGTATTTCCTAGTCGTTTTGTATCAGGCCTCAGTGTAGGATGGCCACCTGCTTCATCCCAAAAAGGAGGACATTTTAGGCCACACCCCCAACCTACCAAACCACACCCCCAACCTGCTAAACCACGCCCCTCTCCCAGTAAGAGCCTGGCAAAAGAAAAAAAAAAAAGAGAGGAAAACCTTAAAGGAGTTGTCAGGGTTCAGAGTTGAACCCAGATGTACCCTTAATTTCACCCAGGCAGCCCGGCAAGGGCAAGGGTTCTTCTGTTCACAATTACACACTGCCCTAATGGGCCGGCTTTACCGCTGCCGTTTTACTGGCCGGCGGGCATTCTGTATCCAGCAGTGCCGGAGTCAGTGAATTCCAGCAGGCTGTTCTCTGCTGGAACAGCCTGCCAGAATCACTAACTCAGATGTGAAAGTAGCCTAATACAGCGCCACATACCTCTTACATCCAGTGACGTCTTCTTTGATGTAGACATTCTGTGTCCTCAATCTTCTCCATTCAGACCAGACCGCCATGATAATTTCTTTCAGCCACCTCTTCTCTCTGCGGAATTTGACAGACAGACATCTTAGTTTCCTAGTTTTCCATCATTCTCCCACCTTCTTGAACACCCCATCCTGCCACCCCCAATACTCAGACACTGTGCTCCACAGATAGTACTTCCTTTAGTAATTATTGGCACACAGTGCTCTAAAAAAAATAACTTCGCTACTAAAGTGTAACCAAAATGTTCCCCAAAAATAACTGTGCTAAGCTGATAGCGTGACAGGGTGCCCCCCACAATAATAGTGCTCCCCAAAGTCCCAATAGAAATAATTAGTGCCACCAGTAGAGTCAATGTCCCCATAATGCCCTCATAATGTGTGCCAATGCCCACTGTGTGCCCCAAAAAATCTTAGTGCCCCCAGTTGAGCTACATAGTTCCCTATAATTTGTGCAAGTATAAAATACTCCTATATAGTGCCCCCATAGTGCTCCTCCCCTTGTCCCCATGGTGCCTGACATAAGGTGCCAGTATAAAATGCCCCCATAATGTGTGCCCCCATAATGTGTGCAGTATAAAATGCCCCCATCAGACCTCAGGTCAGCGTCTTGTGCCCCCATCAGACCTCAGGTCAGCGTCTTGTGCCCCCATCAGACCTCAGATCAGCGTCTTGTGCCCCATCAGTCCTCAGATCAACGTCTTGTGCCCCCCTCAGATCAGGGTCTTGTGCCCCCCTCAGATCAGGGCCTTGTGCCCCCCTCAGACCAGCATCTTGTGCCCCCCCTCAGACCTCAGATCAACATCTTGTGCCCCCATCAGACCTCAGATCAACATCTTGTGCCCCCATCAGACCTCAGATCAGCATCTTGTGCCCCCATCAGACCTCAGATCAACACAATGTGCCTCCATCAGACCTCAGATCAGAGTCTTGTGCCCCATCAGACCTCAGGTCAGCGTCTTGTGCCCCCATCAGACCTCAGATCAGCGTCTTGTGCCCCCATCAGACCTCAGATCAACACAATGTGCCCCCATCAGACCTCAGGTCAGCGTCTTGTGCCCCCATCAGACCACAGGTCAGCGTCTTGTGCCTCCATCAGACCTCAGATCAGCGTCTTGTGCCCCCATCAGACCTCAGATCAACACAATGTGCCCCCACCAGGTCAGCGTCTTGTGCCCCCATCAGACCTCAGATCAGCGTCTTGTGCCCCCATCAGACCTCAGATCAGCGTCTTGTGCCCCCATCAGACCTCAGATCAACACAATGTGCCCCCATCAGACCTCAGTTCAGCGTCTTGTGCTGCCATCAGACCTCAGGTCAGCGTCTTGTGCCCCCATCAGACCTCAGGTCAGCATCTTGTGCCCCCATCAGACCTCAGGTCAGCGTCTTGTGCCCCCATCAGACCTCAGGTCAGCGTCTTGTGCCCCCATCAGACCTCAGATCAGCGTCTTGTGCCCCATCAGACCTCAGATCAACGTCTTGTGCCCCCCTCAGATCAGGGTCTTGTGCCCCCCTCAGACCTCAGATCAGGGTCTTGTGCCCCCCTCAGACCAGAGTCTTGTGCCCCCCCTCAGACCTCAGATCAGCCCACCCAGCCACTTTAAAAAAACATACTTACCTGTTCTGCGCTGCCGCTGCCATCAGGTTCCCCACTCCACTGTCTTCCCTGCCGGCGCACTCTATGACCTGACACAGCTTCAGGTCATAGTGCGCGCCGGCAGGGAAGACAGTGGAGCGTGGAACCTGATGGCAGCGACAGCGCAGAACAGGTAAGTATGTTTTTTTTAAAGTGGCTGGGTGGGCTGATCTGAGGTCTGAGGGGGGGCACAAGACGCCGTACAGGAGCAGGCCAGGCCATTAAGGGGGCGCTCTGGCAGGGCGCCCCCTTAACTGGCCGGGAGTGAAGTGCCCTGTGCAACCGCACGGGTCGCACACCCCAAAGGCCGGCCCTGCAACTTAACTATAAAAAGGCGGACTTCTGGCCGTCCGTCCTGGCCTTGCGCCGGATGGAGGACCAGGAGTTTAAAAACTGGACTGTCCGGCCTAAAACCGGACGTCTGGCCACCACTACCTCAGTGAGACTCCTGTTCATCCTTCCTTTGGAGGAATGGGCTGTCTCTTTCCTGTCATTACTACCAGGGTCCTTTAGGGATAGATAGATAGATAGATAGATAGATAGATAGATAGATAGATAGATAGATAGATAGGACTTTAGGTATTCTTGTGTATGAACTCACCTACCTTTGGGGTCTGTTTATACTGGTAGCCAGTCAGGGCTTTGGTTAGGGTTTTCACTAGGAGGTGTCCATTTTTCTTCCCTAGTTTTTCGGCATTATTTCCTTTTTCTTTCCCTCCTATATTCGGTGTGGGGTATTCATTCAGCGTGACACACTGGTCCCCATCTGTCAACTCATGGGGACACCATCAATAGAGGATGTGATAGGATAGGAACAAAGTGAATCACCCATAGGTTTCAATGTCAAATCATTGCAGTCTATGGGATGATCACATGTGAGAGTCCCCTAGGGGGACTACAATAAGTAAAACAAAAATGTACCCCCTTTTCCCCATGTGAAATATAAGCAAAAATATCATTGGTATTAGCCACGTCCTAAAATGCCAAAACTATTATAGAGAGCATTGTTACTAATAGGGCCGCTCTTGGGGAGCATTATAAATATTGGAGGTACTGTAGGTGGCACTGTTTCTATTGAGGACAGTCAACAGTACTGGGAGGACTATCTGTTATTTCTAAAGTATAGTATATGAGGTCATTGGGGAGCACAGTGAGCACAGTATTGGGGATAGCAGCAGGATAAAAATATTTGTGCACCAGAAAGTGGAGGATGATAGAAAAGTGGGGAATCTAAGACGTCTCTGTGCCAAATTCTGCAGAGACCAGACACGGCTGAAAGAATTGGTCAAGGTGGTCTGGTCAAAAAGGAGAAGATGAGGAAAGAGAATGTCTATATCAATGGAGATGTCACTAGGTGTAAGAGGTATTTGGCACTGTATGTTTTGTTTTCCAAGTATGAATTCCAAGAATTGGTGGGGGGGCACCATTTCAATTTTCATCTTGGACTTCAGAAAGGCTAAGTGCACCCTGTAGTCACCTTCTGCACCAACAGGGTCACATATACTCCTGCAGTCAATGACTAGCCTCAGTGGTGATGTGTGTGCAAACATCATGTCACTGCTGGGTCACATTCTACCTGGGGATATGTCACCACTGAGACTAGTCATTAACTGCAGTGGCTCATAAGACCTTGTGTGTGCAGTAGTTGACAGACAGGGACTAGAAGTCCAATGATGAGAGCCCTAGAACCAGAACAGCAGGGAGCAGATATGTGTGGATTTTTCCACAGGTACCACTGGCTGGAGAGCAGAATAAAAAATAAAAACCCTGGAATGGAGTAGCAGTGAGCAGGTCAGTATGGATCTTCGCAGGTATTGCCGGCTGAAGGGCAAATTGGGCACAATTGGTTTGCAGATTTATCGTACACATTGTCAGCAGTGATAACATATGTGCAGTATACAGTAGCTCTGATTTACTGTACTAATAGAAGATTGTAGATAAAAAAGTATATTCCGGACTAGTTGTGTCTTTACATGACCTAGCAAGACTGACATTATTGTAACTCAAGCAAAACACGTTTTGCAAAGCCTTAAAAAACATTGGCTGGAAAAATGCAGAGCTGCTGAAAAGGTGTTGTATACCTCCGTCTAGATTATTAACTGAAGTAACATAAAACACAGCAATGGGGAATAATATTATGGATTACACTGCATTACTTTTTAATAGAGGTATCACTTTACACTGTGTTCTGCCAACAACGATAACGACCCAATATTCTGCCTGATTCTATCATTACAAAATCAAGCAGAAAACTGTGGCAGGAATGACTTACTGTATTCTGTATGTACTCTTATGTTTCTCATTTCTGTTAATGGCTTTCTGATATATTGACTATACAAATGGTATCTAAATATAATTAACTGTTCATTCATTATTTAATTTTTTTTTATTTGATGGCTTTCTTAAAGGGTCACTAAATTTTCTCAAAACATTTTTTATATGTCATAGAGACATATGAAAGGTTTATATCAGTAGGGGTCTAAGCACTGAGACCCTACCAATCCCTACAACAAAGAGAGAAAAGCACACGCATAGAACAGTTTCTTTCCACACCACACAATTCTGTCCTCCTCGTTCTAGAGATCGGTGGGGGTCTCAGCACTCAGACACCCACCAATTTAAACTCTATGACATATCAAAAGTTTTGTGAAAAGTTAATGACCTATTGTTTAAATCAATCTTTTATGTTAAACATATTTTTAAAGAATTTTTGATGGTTACATTTCATTTTCCATGTCACTATAACTAAAATTCAGTAGTTTGTTAACTGGTCACTAAGCCTAAAAATAGGCGCCACTTTTTGGTCTATACACAAAAAGTTATGGTTTTTTCAATATGTTGATGCAAAGAAAAAAATTTATTTCGGTAATGAAATGCAAGAAAAACTATATACATCTGTATATAGTATGTATATATCATTGTAATCGTACTGACCCAGAGAATGAAGGTAACAGGCCAGTTTTACCGCTGTAAAAACAATACCTATAATACTGTGGCAGAATTGGGCTTTTTTTTATAATTCCTCCCCATTTTACATTCTTTTCCAATTTCACACCACATCGTATGCAACAGTAAATAGCAACATTAGAAAGTACAATTTGTCCCGCAAAAAACAAGCCCTCATGTGGCTATGTGAATGGAAAAAGGAGTTAAAGGGGTTGTTCAGCCTTGGAGCCAATAGCCCTTTGGTCCACACATGTGTCCCTGAAGCCCCTGAACATAAAAAAAAGGAAGATTCACTTGTCTACGGTCCCGCCACTGCTCCGCTCCCAGCTTCTCCCAGTCCTCACAAGCAGCAAAAAACCAAAGACACCACATACTTCTACGTATAGCTTTTTGTAGCAGTTTTCAATGCAGTTTTTCTGGAGTTAGAACCAGAAGTGAATCCATCTGGAAGCCTTTCCTTTTATTTCTTATTCCTTTCTAAGGTCAGTATTTGCATCAGTATTTGTAAGCCAAAACCTGGAGTGGAGAAGTAGTATAATAGGAAGATTTGTTCCTCTTTTGTGTTTTGGACCCAATCTTGGTTTTAACTTACAAATACTGATGACAAATACTGACCAAAACCGGACCATGTTAAAGTGGCCTAAATGTAAGGCCCCATTCAGATGAGCGAGTTCCAGTTGAGCGAGTACTGTATGTGTGAGTATGTGGCAGCTCCTGTCCTGACCTCCCAGCACTGACGGGGTCATATAGCATTATATTGATGTATGATGCTATGTAACTCTTACAGTTCTGGAATGTATTGGATAACACTGACAGCATTATGTGCTGGGAGGTCAGGAGCTGCCCCATACTCACACTGCGAGTCCGATGCATGGAACTCGCTCATCTGAAAGAGGCCTAAGGAATATTTCCTGGTTGCTAATCAATATATGAGAGGAATAAGACTTGTATGATGCATCATAGGCTTCGTTTCTTCTGCTGGAACCCCTTCTCTAACTGTATGTATATATGAGATATACATGAGATTTCTTCTAATTAAGAATTCTTCTAAAACATTGTCGCATTGCTATATGTGTTTTACAAAAACATACTCTTGTATTTTATAACTGCCTCAGGTACACAAGTCAGTGTGAATTATAGTGTAATTGTACAGCTTGTATAAGCCATATCTTGCTTTCGTAATCTCAGTGCTTGTGTAAGGCACACGTGAGGAAACATTAATAGGCGTTCCAGAAAATGCCAGTGTTTGTCAAAGGCAATATGAGGGCTTGTCATATTCCTTCTGTTATCCATTGCAAGGTGGAAGTCTGTTCTACATCCGTAATAATGCATCCCTGAATTGTACAGATCACTAAAATTTACCTAAATGGGTATAGTTTTGTAATTTTTTTAAAAAAAAGTATATCTATAGTAGATCCTTCTGAAGGGACACAGTGCTGGAAAGTTGTTTTTTTTTTAATTACTTACTCCTGGTATCTTACAACGTCATGAAAAATGTGAGTGGCACAGGGACAGATATTGAATTTTGTAAGCAACATTGACCTCACAACAGCAGCATATCAACGTTAGATCCGGCTTAAAGCTGAACTGAGGGGTGGACTCAGTGGACTTAAATTCCCCTCCCGGGGTTATGAAATTTGCACAGGGAGTTCCTAAGTCATGCCTCTGGAGTAGTCAATCACAATCACAGTTTGCAGATGGAATTTCTAAAGTGAGGTAATAAAAACCAGGAAACTGACCAGGTCAAATGCACATTAGCAAAAAATAAACACCTTCAGAAAGGAACAGGAAGCAAAGAACTTTGTTACTGAGGCCAGGAGAGGCAGTACTGGACACCTTTAAATAATCTGTGGTTCTGAACCACAGGTTGAGTGTCAGTCAAATTAAATATGTGTCTTTCTCGTCAAGATGTCACACAGTGTGCACCTGCCACTATGAAGGGCCTATTGGTGAGGCAGGTATTGGCCTCACAAGAAGCTGCTGTTACTAGCGTCCTATGATAATCAGCAATGTGCAGTGTTTTCCAGCTAAGAAATGCTGTCGGTCCTCACTCACTGTCTTTGGTTCTGGACCATGCAATAGGATAAATATATGGGTTGCAACAGTCACAGTTGTGACCTAGTACCATAGTTCAGGAGACTCCTTTCCACAGAATGCAATTCAGGGCTTGACACATAAAGTCCTGACGCTAGCCAGCACCTAGACATTTTGTGTTGGCAGCACATTCAAGGTTGTGACACTAAGCAGCATCAAGACATTAGGGCAGATTTACTATCTAAGGTTTAGGTGTAAACTAGACTAGAAAAGACTAAAATGCACCCGATTTATCAGTGTGACTGATACTAGATGATAAATCTGGCAAACATTTAGACTATCTAATTTTATACCACTTATTAATTGGCTTACTTTACACTAGATGTTTGTGTCAACAGGACCTAATAAGGACCTAATAAGAAGATATGTTTTGTCACAAAGGGATTGATTGTGGACAATGTGCGTGCAGAGTTAAGATTTTTCATCAGTCCAGATTGGAGAAAAAATGGTCAAATGACAATGAAGTAGAGGTGCTGGATTGGCCCCCACAGTCCCCAGACCTCAACCCAATCAAACACGTGTGGGTAGAGTTAAAGAAAAAGCTGTATTCCTACCTAAGTGAGTCGACCAGTATGCACCAACTTTGAGAACATGTAGAAGAGACCTGGGAGCAGATTTTGGTTGAGACATGCTTGAAACTGAAGTATCCAGGCAGTGTCTAAAGCCAAAGGTGGATTTACAAAATACTAACAAAATAATACAAATTTAAATTTAGAATTTTAGTAGGAAAACAGTAACAATGCAGTTACATGACAAGAATCCGCATAATTAATCATATGCTAGTCTTAAAGGCAAAAGTTCGAAAAATTGTTACCCTTTTGTCAGTGTAAGTTTAGATGCCAAAGATAAAAATTGGCCCCTAAAGTCTGCCTTGTATGCCTCCAATAAAGTAGAAAAAAGCAGTACAGAATGTACCTTTTCTCAAAAATTGGTGATTATGGAGCTGCAAAGGGCATCCTTCGTGAGAGAGTGAGATAGTAAGGTGTCATTAAGATGCCAATGTGTATATCAAGGTGGGGTGGAAAAACATCAAGCTCAGCCTATACAGGGGCATAATCAGACCAAGAAATATTAAAGTCTCTGTCTATTAGCAGAGCAGTGTCTCTATGTGGGTTTAGTTTAGATAATAGAGAGGTTAGAAATTATAGAAATGCTGCATAATAAATGTTTAACACCCAGCAGGTGTCCCTTCACAACCACATAACGACCCACTGGGACTATAAGGGTCGTCTCTACTTGGAGTGGGTAAGATATCACCACTAAAATTGCCATACTTGCTGTTTTAGTAGGTGCAGTTGCCATAAATATCCTAGGGAAACAGCGTTTAGGGAAATTGAAGGATCCTGGGTCAGTGAAATGTGTTTCCTGTAGGAAAACTATGTCTGCTCCAGAACGCTGAATCTCCTGTAAGGCTACCCGATGTTTAGAGTTAGAGTTTAGACCTTTCACATTCATGAAAAAAACTCAACCGTAATTGTAATCAGTCAAGACACAATGCGTTGATAGCCCTATGGGAGGAATTACCCCAAATTGTTGGCCAGGATGTTGAAGGTGTACGACAAATTTATGAGATGCAAAAAGAAAGCAGTTATACCAAGAGGAGAGTATAAACAAAACATTAATCAACTGAGATTAAACATACCAGTAGTGTAATAACTAAGAAATGGACTAGAAATACAGCATGCAAAGTAAGTATTAGTAGTAAGATTACAATTAATAGAAGAATATTGGAGAGGGAGAGTGCAGGGAGACTTATGCTACATCAGTTTTATTTATTCCTATATTTACTTATTCCTACCTGAGCCATAAACTAAGATATGTAATTCAATACCAATATGATGGAAGCCTTTATTATTCCACTGCCAACTGTCATGCGCACAACTCCAATACACAGGGATCCACAATATTACAACTACCTGATCTATTATGATAACTCGTTTTAACCTTACTACCTACTCTCATAATGTGCTATATAATTGTTTTCTCAAGTTATTTCCCAAAAAATTACATTCTATGAACGCTATATCCAAATATAAAAATATTTTAGATAAAAATACATGTAAAGTGCATTTATATAAGAATAAATATAAAGTCCTGCAGTGCTGTGGATCAAATAAGTGATGATCTGGTATACCCTTGATAGTAGATCGCAGATGAGAAGAGTCTGCATGAGGAAGATAATTTATTGCTGTATGCTTCCTGAAAACATTAGCTTCCAATTTTCCTTACTGTGCTTTTTCAATCTTTATAGTCAAAAAATCCACTTTCTTATCAATCATATATGTTAATTTTACATGTATGTTGTTATCATTTAATTGATTCATCAAAAATTCCAATTCATCCTGGGGACCTTCCCAAAAAAAAAAATAACTGGATGTCATCTATATAGCGTATCCAATTGTGCACTCTATCAATATTTGGAATGACATCCCCCAGGAAGATTTCTCTTTCCCATTTTTCAAAAAACAGGTTTGCATAAGATGGCGTGCAAGCCACACCCATCACAGTCTCCTGAATTTGTAAATAATACTAATTCTTGAAAATAAAAAAATTGTGTTTTAACATACACTCTAATAAAAATCAAAATTAACTCACATATATCTTTCTCAATGCCGCTTGTTCTCAAAAAGTATGCAACTGCTCACAATCCATCCTCATGCTTGATTGAGGTGTATAGAAACTCCACATCTGCAGTAACAATCCACATATCTTCTTCCAAGACCAGTCATTCCAATCGATTTAAGGCAGCTGTAGTATCTTTAATGAATGATGGTAATTTTGTTACCCATTTCTTCAAATGAAAATCAATAAACCTACATACCATCTCACTCATTCCTTCATGCCACAATTGGTCTCCCCGGTGGGTCAATCTCATTCTTATTGATTTTAGGGATCAAATAAAATGTTGCTATTCTCGGATTTTCTACTATCAGGCCTTGCATCATCTTTTGGAGATAATATTTTTTTCATATGCACATTCCAAAATGGTAATCAGTTCTTTCTGAAAAATGACAAGGGGCTATTCATTAACAGTTGATAACATGTTTTGTCATTCAGCAACTTATATGTTTTTCATACTTTTGATTAGACCAGATCATTATATTCCCTCTTATGTGATGGTTTTATTACTACTCCTTTTAAGGAGCGCAATCCACTTAAGGCTTTACATTGTGGCGGGCTTAAATTATCTATAATATGTCTACTTGATAGCTCCTCCAAGTCTTTAGATACTATTTTGACAAACAGATCCACCAGCGGATACACTGTCAGTGGTGGAAAGGTTTTAGATTTTTTATATACCGTAGTTGGTTTGGAAAGGTACTTACCTTTTCTCCTTCTCCTCATTAGCCAATGATTTCAAGATCTCCAAGGCTGTCCTTTCTTCATTAGTAGTAAACATCTGATTAAAATCTTTTTTTCTCATGTAATTTCTTTAAAACCAATTTTCTTGCAAATAAATGCAGTTTCTTAGTCACTGTAATTAAATCCATATGATTGGTTGGGGAAAAACGCAAGCCTTTTAACAACACCATTTCTTGTGCATCAGTGAAGACATGATCTGAAAGATTTATTACCTTAGGTTGATCCTGTTTCCTCATTTTACTTCCCCATCTGGGTCTGTCATCAACCTTTCTTTTCCCTCCATGCCTTTTTCTATTCTCCCATTTGTCATTATGTCAATTCCAATAATTTACATGTTACTCTCCATTCCCTGAAGCATCTCCTATACTAGATGTCAGTAGATGTTTCCTGTCTAGTAACCTGTCAATTAACAATGAAGAAGGACCAGATAGTGTAGTCTTCAGGGGTGTTGCTAGGTCTTAAAACATCAGGGGAATGAGTCCAAGGCATATGTCTGCACCAACTACCCCCCACCAAAAAAAAAAAAAAAAAAACTGAGCTCCTCCACTCACTCTATATGCACATCTTCTCCACCCACAGTCTATATGCACAGCTCCTCCACCCACAGTCTATATGCACCACTCCTCCACCCATGGTCTATATACACAGCTCCTCTACCCACAGTATATATGCACAGCTCCTCCACCTACAGTATATAGTATATGCACAGCTCCTCCATCCACAGTATATATGCAGAGCTCCTCCATCCACAGTATACAGTATATGCACAGCTCCTCCATCCACAGTATACAGTATATGCACAGCTCCTCCACCCACAGTATACAGTATATGCACAGCTTCTCCACCTACAGTATACAGTATATGCACAGCTCCTCCACCCACAGTATATAGTATATGCACAGCTCCTTCACTCACAGTATATATGCACATCTTCTCCAACTACAGTCTATATGCACAGCTCCTCCACCCATGGTCTATATACACAGCTCCTCTACCCACAGTATATATGCACAGCTCCTCCACCTACAGTATATAGTATATGCACAGCTCCTCCATCCACAGTATACAGTATATATGCACAGCTCCTCCATCCACAGTATACAGTATATGCACAGCTCCTCCACCCACAGTATACAGTATATGCACAGCTCCTCCACCCACAGTATATAGTATATGCACAGCTCCTCCACCCACAGTATATAGTATATGCACAGCTCCTCCATCCACAGTATACAGTATATATGCACAGCTCCTCCATCCACAGTATATAGTATATGCACAGCTCCTCCACCCACAGTATACAGTATATGCACAGCTCCTCCACCCACAGTATATAGTATATGCACAGCTCCTCCACCCACAGTATACAGTATATGCACAGCTCCTCCACCTACAGTATATAGTATATGCACAGCTCCTCCATCCACAATATAAAGTATATGCACAGCTCCTCCACCCACAGTATACAGTATATGCACAGCTTCTCCACCTACAGTATACAGTATATGCACAGCTCCTCCACCCACAGTATATAGTATATGCACAGCTCCTCCACCTACAGTATACAGTATATGCACAGCTCCTCCACCCACAGTATATAGTATATGCACAGCTCCTCCACCTACAGTATACGGTATATGTACAGCTTCTCCACCTACAGTATACGGTATATGTACAGCTTCTCCACCTACAGTATACAGTATATGCACAGCTCCTCCACCCACAGTATATAGTATATGCACGGCTCCTCCACCCACAGTATACAGTATATGCACAGCTCCTCCACCTACAGTATACAGTATATATGCACAGCTCCTCCACCCACAGTATACAGTATATGCACAGCTCCTCCACCTACAGTATATAGTATATGCACAGCTCCTCCATCCACAGTATACAGTATATGCACAGCTCCTCCACCTACAGTATACAGTATATGCACAGCTCCTCCACCCACAGTATATAGTATATGCACAGCTCCTCCACCTACAGTATACAGTATATGCACAGCTCCTCCACCTACAGTATACGGTATATGTACAGCTTCTCCACCTACAGTATACGGTATATGTACAGCTTCTCCACCTACAGTATACAGTATATGCACAGCTCCTCCACCCACAGTATACAGTATATGCACAGCTTCTCCACCCACAGTATACAGTATATATGCACAGCTCCTCCACCCACAGTATACAGTATATGCACAGCTCCTCCACCCACAGTATACAGTATATATGCACAGCTCCTCCACCCACAGTATACAGTATATGCACAGCTCCTCCACCCACAGTATATATGCACAGCTCCTCCATCCACAGTATACAGTATATGTACAGCTCCTCCACCCACAGTATACAGTATATGCACAGCTCCTCCACCAACAGAATACAGTATATGCAGAGCTCCTCCACCCACAGTATACAGTATATGTACAGCTCCTCCACCCACAGTATACAGTATATGTACAGCTCCTCCACCCACAGTATACAGTATATATGCACAGCTCCTCCACCAACAGAATACAGTATATGCAGAGCTCCTCCACCTACAGTATACAGTATATGCACAGCTCCTCCACCAACAGTATACAGTATATGCACAGCTCCTCTACCGACAGTGTACAGTATATGCACAGCTCCTTCACCAACAGTATACAGTATATACACAGCTCCTCCATCAACAGCATACAGTATATGCACAGCTCCTAGATGCATTTTATAGTGTAACACACTGATGGGCCCATAAACAGACATGGATGAAAGTGGACTTACATGTAGTTTCAATGATCAACAAGATGTGGTAAATATGTGATCAGGCCGTCCTGCCTAACCACAACACTGCCCAAAAATTCCAGCAAATTAATCAAAGAGGGGGTAGTGCTTATTGGAATATTAAGAAATAAAAAAGTAGCTTTTAATGGCTTATATATAAAATAAGTAGCCACAAAACAAACAGACATATCATCTCAATACAGATATTGACGATAAACTGGAAAGGTCTTACCAGTCACACTCACAACGTACGGTACTTTGTTGTCAGGAAAAAACACGGGTGGATAGGGACCGGACGGGTGGATCAGAGGGGCAAACGATGGTACACTTGCCCTAGTCGACTCTTGTCAGGACTGATTTCACCCTAAAAGCCTCCTAAATACGGAGTATTCAGTATATGCACAGCTCCTCCACCTACAGTATAAGGTATATGTAGAGCTTCTCCACCTACAGTATACGGTATATGTACAGCTTCTCCACCTACAGTATACAGTATATGCACAGCTCCTCCACCTACAGTATACGGTATATGCACAGCTCCTCCACCCACAGTATATAGTATATGCACAGCTCCTCCACCCACAGTATACAGTATATGCACAGCTTCTCCACCCACAGTATACAGTATATATGCACAGCTCCTCCACCCACAGTATACAGTATATGCACAGCTTCTCCACCCACAGTATACAGTATATATGCACAGCTCCTCCACCCACAGTATACAGTATATGCACAGCTCCTCCACCCACAGTATATATGCACAGCTCCTCCATCCACAGTATACAGTATATGCACAGCTCCTCCACCCACAGTATACAGTATATGCACAGCTTCTCCACCTACAGTATACAGTATATGCACAGCTCCTCCACCTACAGTATACGGTATATGTACAGCTTCTCCACCTACAGTATACGGTATATGTACAGCTTCTCCACCTACAGTATACAGTATATGCACAGCTCCTCCACCCACAGTATATAGTATATGCACAGCTCCTCCACCCACAGTATACAGTATATGCACAGCTTCTCCACCCACAGTATACAGTATATATGCACAGCTCCTCCACCAACAGAATACAGTATATGCAGAGCTCCTCCACCTACAGTATACAGTATATGCAGAGCTCCTCCACCTACAGTATACAGTATATGCACAGCTCCTCCACCAACAGTATACAGTATATGCACAGCTCCTCTACCGACAGTGTACAGTATATGCACAGCTCCTTCACCAACAGTATACAGTATATACACAGCTCCTCCACCAACAGCATACAGTATATGCACAGCTCCTAGATGCATTTTATAGTGTAACACACTGATGGGCCCATAAACAGACATGGATGAAAGTGGACTTACATGTAGTTTCAATGATCAACAAGATGTGGTAAATATGTGATCAGGCCGTCCTGCCTAACCACAACACTGCCCAAAAATTCCAGCAAATTAATCAAAGAAGCGGTAGTGCTTATTGGAATATTAAGAAATTAAAACGTAGCTTTTAATGGCTTATATATAAAATAAGTAGCCACAAAACAAACAGACATATCATCTCAATACAGATATTGACGATAAACTGGAAAGGTCTTACCAGTCACACTCACAACGTACGGTACTTTGTTGTCAGGAAAAAAACACGGGTGGATAGGGACCGGACGGGTGGATCAGAGGGGCAAACGATGGTACACTTGCCCTAGTCGACTCTTGTCAGGACTGATTTCACCCTAAAAGCCTCCTAAATACGGAGTCATCAGCCTGACCCTAAGCAATGCACCCTAGTAGTCCCTAGTGAAAAGGGGATAAGGTGACGTATCAAAGATAAAGTCCCAAAATGTGCACCCTAGTGGTCCCTCAAACGGGAAAAAAAATGGTGGCACAAAAATACTAATAACTATGTCCCAATAAGCCAAACAGATAAATATGATAAAGCAAAATACTGCCAAAATAGTCAGGGGCAAACAGAGCAAGTCAATCTGCTCTGGCCCTCCTTCAGAGGAAACCAGTGAGAAACCCCTTCAGACACAGGCGCTGGTACACTTACAGTGATAAGACTAGCAGACGGGTTCATCCACCCATCCGGTCCCTATCCACCCGTGTTTTATCCTGACGACGAAGTACTGGACGTTGTGAGTGTGACTGGTAAGACCTTTCCAGTTTATTTTCAATATCTGTATTGAGATGATATGTCTGTTTGTTTTGTGGCCACTTAGCTTTTAATGGCTTATATGTAAAATATGTTTTAATTTCTTAATATTCCAATAAGCACTACCCCCTCTTTGATTAATTTACATGTAGTTTCCCTGCATTGCTTGCATTTTGCTGTGCTCCTTCACACTGGTACTGGTTGCTGCTGGGCTGGAAGAGGAAATTTACACATCTATTTTACTGGCACCAGCACTGGTGAGGACAGGACACAGCAGCTCTGTAATCTGCTTGTCCTGTCTGGGATGCGGTGCTCAGCTGCTAGGCCTGCTTAAAGGCCCAGGATAACTACAGGACATTCTTCATAGGTTCATACTGAGCCACCCGTGCGGGGCTGCTGGCTCGTTTACCTACACTTTACACTGCCAGTAAATTAATTATATGTTTAGTGTGCGTCTTGCTAAGCTCATAGGGAGTTGCCCTGTAACTCCACCCTGGTGGCCTAGTGCAGAGCAATGGAGAAAGTGCTGGCCAGAGGTTCGGGGCCAAATGCTTGTAATCCGGAGCCTAGGTCCCGGATCTAGGTGCCTAGCGACACCCCTGGCAGTCTTCATTATTAAATGAAAGGCAGCTGTCTGGTGGAATCTGATTGGTTGCTATGGGCAACTAAGCCAGATCTACTTTATACCAGTTTGATAATTGACCCCAATAGAATATTGATAGCAGAAAAATACCACATATTCCATCTAGTCTGCCCTTATATTATTTCTTGTTTATCTTAGGATAGATGTGTTCGTCCCAGGAGCGTTTCTGCTTTTAAGCCGTTTTACCAACTTGTCTGTAGGCTAAAAAGGTTGTGAAGAAAATGCTAGTGGTAAGACGCACTGCAAAAACTCCACAAAAAACCCTCCAAAATGGAGCAAATACTCAGATGCCAAAAAAGAACATATGCATTCTGGTGTTTTTAGGATTAAAAATTACCAGAGCCATATTCACATGTGTAAGGCACCTTACAAAATGTTACAAAATAAAAAAAGACACAAAAACACTTGTAAAAGACACTATAAAAAACACTTGAGATGAATGCTGAAAAAATTTGTGTAAAGTAGGCCTAAATATGCCTTTTAGATTCATTATGTGGTAAAATGTCTTAATTCCAGGCTTTGTGTGGCCTTAATTCTGAATTGTATGTTAAATTATACTGCCAAATTCCTGCTGTACTTCTTATTTTCATTTTGTCTGCCAACGAAAGAACATCTCTTATCCCTTGGAGGACAATTGTTTGATTCTTTAATCAACTGCTCCTTTGGCTTTAGATTAACCTGATTGCTTAGTGTGCTGAATTATCTGATCACTTAACTAGATATATGTGCAGATTAGTGTGCTTCTGAAAATACATAACAATCTGTATATTGCAAGTTCAGAGCGGGGGGAAATATCCTCAGAAAAGCAATTCATTTGGTGATAATGTTTGGCCTACAGACACAGGTTCACAATGTTCTGATGAAGTAGAACAATGTTCTCATTATCAGGAAACATCTGCATTGCAGTAGGTGGCCTGCGAAGAATCTGAATTTAGAGGGAATCTGAGAGCAATATTTTGCCTATATAACTAATGCTAAGGTGCTTTTTTCCACTGAAACATGGTTTCTCTGGTATCCTCCTGTGCATTTGGGATTGCAAGAAAATGAAGTTTGTGTTATATGCAAATGAGCCACTAAGTACCCAGCACAGTGTTTCCAACCTTCCAATGAGTCCATCATCTTCGCAGAGATCAGTATCTTCCCTGTGAGCTCTTAACTACCTGTGACATCATCTCTCTGTCTGAGCCTGCTCACCGCAGGATATAGGATATAGTGAAGACACTGGCATCATCACTGTGTAAGCACAGTGACAGGTCCAGCGGCACATGTGCATTACATACAGTGAAGCTGATGCCTGCACTATGTTCCGTGGTATGTAAGAGCAGGCAAAGAGAGGAGAGGCAATGTCACCGGCAGAAGGCATAGGTGACGGGGGAGATACTGTGCTTTCTGAAGAGGAGAGGCTTGGGCTCATTGAATAGGCAGGCTTGGGTACCTTGTGGCACATTTGCATACCTTCCAACCATCCCGGATCCATTGGGACAGTCCCGGATTGCAGACGCAGAGACAGTTGCCTGTATGGTGATGAAGCAGAGAGCCGGCATCAGCTTGCTACTTCATCCATTCTCCCTCCCATCCTCCCTGCAGGCTCTCCATACGTCCCTGCCGCTCTCCACACCTTCGGTCTGGGTGGGGGCGGGGCCGGCCGACAGTCAGCCTTGGCTCCGCCCCCTCCAGACTAGAGAAGACGATGTCCTGCTGGTGATGCTGCTAGGAAGAAGGTAAGTATATGGTGTTTATTTTTTTCAACTTTCTGTGAGTGGCACAATATGGGCATATTTCTGAGGGTACAACATTACTGGGGAGCACAATGTGGGCATATTACTGGGGGCACAACATAAACTGGGGAGCACAATCTGGGCATATTACCGGGGGCACAACATAAACTGGGGAGCACAATGTGGGCACATTACTGGGGGTACAACATTACTGGGAAGCACAATATGGGCATATTACAGGGGGGCACAATGTGGGCATATTATAGGGGGGCACAGCTGGGGATATTACTGGGGTAACAGCTGGGCATATTACTGGGGACACATAACAAGGCATATTAATGGGGGCACATAACTGGGCATATTACTGGGGCCACATAACTGGACATATTACTGGGGGCACATAACTGGGCATATTACTGGGGACACATAACTGGGCATATTACTGGGGGCACATAACTGGGCATATTACTGGGGGGCACATCATTAATCTTTCAGGAGAAAATTCTTATTCTTTCAGGAGATGCTCTTCTGATGTTGAGCTCTTAGGTCTAATAACAGATGTAATCCCTACTAAAGGCCCCTTAACAGTGGCCAAGTGTGGCCAGATATTTACATGAGTTAAAGGGAACCTTTATCAGCTTGTTTTTGTGATATAAACTGCCCACAGTACATTTTCACTCTGCTCATGTTGCTCCTGAGTTGTCTCTTGTTCCCTTTTTCCATTTTGCATACAGTATGTGCTGAAAATAAACTCTAATCCAGGCTTGCAGTATATAAATAAATTTTTTTAAAAGGGTTATCCTGGAAAAGATAGTAATAATTTATCTTCAGGAAAGGTCATCATTATCACATCAGCTGGGGGTCCAAGTCCCAACATCACCGCCGGTCAGCTGCTTCAGGGAGACCCTGAACTGCAATACAGGCTCCTGGCAGCTTTTCAAGAACAGCGCTGTACATCTTATAGTGGCAGTGCTTAGTTTTGCAGCTCAGCCTTGTTGACTTGAATGGAGCTGAGCTGCAAATAGGCCATGTAACCAAGGAAGAGTCTGTGGAAGAGGCTGTGGTGCTCAAGGCCTCTTGTAACAGTGGGGGTCCAGGGCGTCACACTCCAGCAGATCTGATACTACAATCTGCAGATTGCTGTGACCGTGACAGCTGTAGTCACAGTGAAGATCCTAGAGACCAGCCGAAGAGGTCTCCAGGCACCTGATCCCTAAGAAAATCCGTCAGAAATAAATAAAAGTCAAATAAGAAAAATAAAAAAATAAAAACATTATAGCTATAGTTAGTAATTTTAAAAAAATCTAGGTATTCATTTTAGATATATATATAGTATAGATTTTTTAGTGTAAAATATAAAAAATCATGCCTAAATGCTTAAAAAGTCTAATTTTTCCCAAGATGAATAACTAGGGGTCAACATAAAAAAAGACACTTTGAAGACGTTTCTAATGTCTAGTGTTAATACTCTGGTAATACCCCTTTAGTTCTAAATTGTGTACACAGTGGAGGAGATTTATCAAACTGGTATAAAGTAGAACTGGCTTAGTTGCCCATAGCAACCAAGTAAATTCCACCTTTTATTTTTCACAGCTCCTTTGGAAAATGAAAGGTGGAATCTGGTTGCTATGGACAACTAAGCCAGTTCTTCTTTAAACCAGTTTGATAACTCTCCCCCAGTATATTTACTAAGTACCAACACTCACGCCTATTTTATCGTAAAAGGCGTAAAAGATGAACATATTTATTTTAGTGTAAACATGTCAGATCTTTCGAGTATAGTATGCCAACTCAAAAAATATCCACATTTCACACTTCCTGCTAACTTCATCTGCTTGCTTTCATCATTAATGCAACCACCTTGCTTGGGTGAAACAACTACAAATATTTGGAGAGAAGCGATTGTTCAGTAGATAGAAACATATGTCATATTCTGCTCCTCAATATAAAATGTTGGCTTTTCTGCAATAACATCTTCCGAGGAAGACAATCTTAGACAGCTTCTCTCAAGCTGTAAATTTACATAACTCAGCATGTCTCCGGGTAATATGGCTGTTTAATGGGCCGTGTTACACAACTAATATAAACATGTATCGTGGGAAATGTTAAGAATCACTCAGCTTATATACAATTTTCATCTTGGTTACTTTCAGAGGATTTCACAATGTTTAGAGACACTTTAAAGGGTGTATTAGGGAATTGTATTTTGAGCAGTTCCCTAGATTAGTAATCATATTTGCTCCCTTGAGCCAGTTTGGATTCAAAAAGAGAAGATTTAGGGGCACATTTATCAAAATGTCTAACAGAGAAACTGGTCTTGTTGCCCATAGCAACCAATCAGAGCTCAGCTTTCATTTCTTAAAGTGCTTTAGGCAAATGAAAGCTGCACCATGATTGGTTGATATGTGCAATAAGGCCAGCTTCTCTATTAGGCAGTTTTGATAAATGTGCCCCTAAGTCTGTCTTATATAAGTGTCCTCAGTTGAAGATCTGTTCCTGGCATTGGCTTCAAAATTTCATCATAGGACATGAAGATAGAAACCCAGCCTTAGGGCTCATGCACACGAACATGTATTTTCAGTCCGCATCTGATCCACATTTTTGGCTGGTAGGATGGTGACCCATTCAGTTCAATGGGGTCTCCGCAAGTCTGTTCTGTACCGTCCTCAAAATTATAGAACATGTCCTATTCTTGTCCTCATTACGGACAAGGATAGGACTGTTCTATTAGGGTCTGGCCGTCCGTTCTGCATAATGCGGAATGCACACGACCCGTATCTGTGTTTTGAAGATCCGCAATTTGCGGATTGCAAAACAGCCAGTGTTTGTGTGCATGAGCCCTTAGGCTATTGCGGCCAGCATACGGCGGGTCCGCAATACACGGGCACCGGCCGTGTGCAGCCCGCATCACGGATCGCTGACCCATTCACTTCAATGGGTCCGCAATCTGGGAGATGCGGAGCGGAGGCACGGATCGGAACACCACGGAAGCACTACCGTGTGCTTCCGTGGTGTTTCTGGCCGCGCCTCCACACCGCAAAAAAGGAGCGCAAGCACTACTTTTTTGTGGTGCGGACCCTTGGATGCGGATCGCAGACCCCATTCAAGTGAGAGGCAAAATGGTCAGTTTGTAATGGACGTGTTTTTCACTGATGCCTTTATGAGAAATGGACATTAAAAATAGTCCCCTTAAATTGTATGTGAGGGTTGCCTGTCCGTAAAAACGGACAACATTGAACATGCCCTATTTTTTGACGTCTGTTATTCAGTGCCCCCCCCCCAAAAAAAAAAAACAGCTGTGTGAATGACCCCATAGACTACCAATTTTCTTAGAACAGACTGTTGATGGCTCTTAAAAAATGGTCATCAAAACGTCCGTTTTTCACTGTTGTGTGAATGTAGCCTTATGATGGAGCAGAACTGAACTGACCAGGGCAGCCATGCAAGTTAGGCTCCTCCTCGGCTTGCAGAATGAGAGTCTGACTTCTGTCTTCCTTATTAGAGAAGATCCAGAAGTGAGATGCCCACTCATTGAATATTTAAGGTCCAAATGCAGAAAAGAAGAAAAACAGGTCCATCTTCCAAAAATATCGCAACAGTCTTTATTACTCAATACAAATAAAATCTAGTGTGAACACAACGTCCACGCATTTCAGGTCCAACAGTAATGACCCTTAATCGCGACCACCGGTGCTTCCACTTCAATTGACCCAGGGGGGCTCAGCTACTAATTTCATTTTTCGTGAATAGTTAAGGTCTGTCCCGTGAAAATGTTTAAATGTTTCAAAAACCCTATAAATTTAAAGCTGTTAACCTGTTTTGACTGGTTAAACTTTTAAATTTTTAATATTTAAAAGAAAATTATTATATAGAAATACTCTGAATTTAGTTTATATACTAAGGTTATATTATGTAATTTACATGTTTTCAGCTGATCTTCCCTTCAATACATTGGCACTTTTTTTTACTGTTACACAAGTGGAATTCATTGCCTGCCATAAAATGAAGAATGGCTCTGAGTTATTGATGTTTCATAAGGCTCATTACTACTTAAGTACAAAGTCTCACAGATAAGCTCCATGTTTATACAATTAGCATATTCAAGCTCAAGTATAAAAGCCGAGCACGAAGAACCCACCATCAAGCAGGAGACATTTGGCCTACCTAAGTTGATTTCTTTGGTTTGAATAGATTTGGCACAATGAAGGCCTATAACATAGTACTGATGTGCCTCATCTGCCTCTCGGCCATCTCTTACATTTGCACCGTGGCTTTCAATGCGTTGTCAGCTGTAGCTCAAACAGGTAAGTAATATGTACATTTTCCTCAGCACTATATTTAGAATGTAATATGTATGGTAGGTTTGAAGAGTTGATCGGGGAACTTGATCTTTAATGAACTGTATAGACCTATACAAGAAATAATAGAAAGTAGGAAATGAAGTAGCAGACAATAAGATCACGTGACAAGATCATTTCCGGGATTAGAAAGAGAAATAAATTTACAGTTGTAGCAGACTTGAGTTTGTCATTTCTAATGCTTTTGAGATTAGGGAGCAGAAAATGGACAGCCTCATAGACTTAAAGGGGTTGTCACATTTCAGAAAATATCATTTATCATGTAGAGAAAGTTAATACAATGCATTTACTAATGTATTGTTGTTGTCCATATTGTCTACTTTGCTGGCTTCATTAATTTTTTTCCATACCTCCCAACTTTTGAAAATTGCAAAGAGGGACAATGTGTGCGGCGCGCATCCCAGCAGTTTTTTTATACTAGGCCACGCCTCTAACTCCGCCCAAATCATAATTACTGGAGCCCCTGCGGCCTTTTTTTTTCTTGCGCTTCAATGTCCATATAAATATTAACACATAAATCATCAGATTATAGATATTTTAGCCACCACTACACCACGCAGGGATGGGAGCTGCTGAGTATGTGTGCCTATGCACGCTCCCCTGTTCCCGGCCACCAGGGAAACTGCTGCTTTTTCCTATAGTGTGCAAGCAGGGCCACCACTGCTGGATTGCAGGGTGGTCGTAACCCCTGAAAACGAGCAGAGTTTAATGTGATAGAATAATAAATCAAGCCATCAATGGCTTATGGACAATCACAATACATTAGTAAGAGCCTTGTATTAACTTTCTCTACATGATAAATCCTATGTGCTGAATTAAAACATCCCCTTTAAATGACAAATTTAACAAGTTCAACCTTGCTACATTGGTACGGGTGCCTTCACACGCATTATACTATATATAGTGTTATATATACATGTACTATATGGACAAAAGTATTGGGACACATACATATTACACCTACAGGAGCGTATACTGTATGACAGCCCCTTCTGAAATCATATGGAGTGGGACCCCCTCCCCCCTCCTTTGCAGTTTAAACTGCGTCCATTATTCTGGGAAGGATTTCTACAACATTTTGGAGTTTCTGTGGGAAATTTTGCCCAATCATGCAGAAGGGCATTTGTGAGGTCAGGACTGATGTTGGACAAGGGGGTCTGGCTCACAAGCTCTATTCTAATTCATCTCAAGGGCATTCAATGGGGTTGCGGTCAGGTATTCTGGAACAGAAAAAGATTTTCCCAAACAGTTCCCACAAAGTTGGAGGCATACAAGTGTCCAACATATCTTGTTAAAGTATCTTGCTAAAGCATTAGGATTTCTCTTCGATGGAACTAAGGGGTTCTTAGGGTTATTCCTCCTCCACTAAACTTTATAGTTGGCACAATGCCGTCAGGCAGGTAACGTTCTCCTGATATTCACCAAACTGAGACTCCTCCATCAGATAGAATAGCGTGATTCCTCATTCCACAGAACACGTTTTTCTGCCTTCAGAGTCCAGTAGCCTTGTGCCATATACCACTCCATCTGATGCTTGGCTTTGTGATTGGTGATGTAAATCTTGCATGTAGCTGCTTGGCCATGGAAACCCAGAGTTGCCAGAGGAGGTTTGGAACTCTGCAATTTTTGAGCCTTGGCGATTTTTATGCACTGAGCCTCAGCCCTCCCTGATCCCACTCTGTAACTTAACATGATCTGTCACTTCGAGGCTGAGTTACTGGGGTTCTTCTTTACAATAATACCACTTACAGTTGATTATGGAATATCTGGGAGGAAAGACATTTCACACACTGACTTATTGTAATGATTACATCCTACGGTATTACAAAATTCAGTGAGTTCTTTAGAATGGCACACGGGACTGAATGAAACACCAGAATTCAATGATTAAGAGGTGTGTCCGATACTTTTGTCCCTATGTTGTATACATACATTGCTCAACAACTTGTCGCAAACTGAGAGACAGAATTGTTGAACTGAGAGACCTTGGTTTATCACTCTAGTAGATCACTACACAGCTAGGCTGAGTGGACAGCACTGTATAACATTGCTTGCTCCAGTGGAAGAACAGTGACAAACTGGAATGACAGTAAAAGATGCACAGGGCTGAATCTTTTCACAGATGGATTGTCTGATTAGAAGAATGGCACATAGTGATCCATTCTGTACTGTAAGTGAAATTGGATGTCACATCCCAAGCCCAGTTCAAAAACAGTATCCACACACACCATCAGAATATGTTTGCATGACATTGGGATACAAGCCAGATGTGCAGCTCCAGGTGTTTCATTGACCTCATGTTACCCCTCTCAAATGCTCAAATCATGATGCACAGCAAGATAGGCAGTCCACGAGTGTTGTGGATGCAATGATAGCCGGAGACTGGTCTGAAGACCATGTGGATAATGCCATGAAGAGACCTTCAAAAGGGAACGTCACACTGGTCCTAGTTCTGAGATGGTGTGGGGTGGCATAATGTATGGTAGCCAGTAGTATTCAGCGAAGCACGCTTCAGATCATTGATCCGAAGTCGCTTTGTTCAAAAATTCATTTGAATGTTGTACAGAGACCCGTTTCTGTAATACATTCAAATGTACGGGATTCGCGGAGGTGAAATTCATTCAGTCCAAAGTCTCACAAGACTTTGGTGAAGAACTTCAGCATTCGATTCTACTGATTATACCGAGGTACCAGTCGGTACCAAAGCCAACTTTGGATCCTAGTTTTAAAATGGTTTTCAAGTTGAATAATCCAAGTCCAAAGTTATTCACTGAAGTCTTGTGAAACTATGAACATTTCACATGTTCAACGAATTTCACATCCGCGAAGCACATACGTCTGAATGCTGTACGGAGATTGCTCTGTGATTTCCATAATTCCACAACTTTCCTTCTTGGTGTTACAATTTCAATGTTGAGGAGTGTATATATTTGCTCGCTTGTGTTTTTTCAAAGCAGTTTTGTGTTTGCAATTAATTTTAATTCTTTTTCATATCATTAATTAGGTTTATTCATCACAACTGCCAGCAACGTTTCTGCCAAGTATCCCTTAGATGTCACACCTGCAGGCTGGACATTCTCCATATGGTCCGTAATATATATCTGGAATGGACTCTGGATTATCTATGTGGTTTCTACTCTGTTCAGAAGGTAATTAAAAAATGCACTGATCTTCTCTACCTACTGTACGAGATTATACTGTAGGAGCAACCACAAGAGTTCTTTGATTCATGACATCTGCTATTTAAATGGCATACTTACCAACATATAGTCTGAATATACTGTAATACACTTCTTGAGATCATTTTTTTGAATAGCTATTCAGTTTCTAATTTCCTTTTTATGAAAGGGATCAGCTTTCACCAGTGGCGTAACTACAACTGACCAGGCCCCACAGCAAATTTTAGAATGGGGCCCCCCCTCAGCAACTTCTTCGCAACCTCCAACTCGCACATCCCCCACTCCTGTGGCTGGTCAAAACTGCTCTCTCAGACGAGGCCCGGCAGCCGCTCCGTCCATTTCCTACACGTATATACTATATATAATGTCATTGTATAATACTGTTGAGGGGGCCCTGACAATAAAATCTTTTAGTCTCCCTCCTGAGGGGGCCCCTTGTGAGTCTGGGCCCCAAAGCAGCCGCTTCCCCTGCTTCCCCTATAGCTACGCCCCTGGCTTTCACCCAAACATCAAGGCACACATGTTGATAATGTGTGCCGCCCTTGCTGTTCCTTTGAGCGCTCTTTTAAGATTATTTCAAGTCAGTAAATATTTTAAAAATATGAAAATCTATGCTATTTCATTTATGACATCCTATGTCAAGTCTCCAGCTGGCGAGTTGTAACTGGAGCCATAGGAATGCTAGAATAATCATTACTTTGATTTTTCTGGATCTCTTTGGCGTTTTTTTCTCACGCATCAGTTCTGCGTTGCGTGAAAAACGCAGCATGTTCTATATTTAGCGTTTTTCACGCAGCCCTGGCTCCATAGAAGTGAATGGGGCTTCAGTGAAAAACCCATTGCATCCTGAAGCAAGTGCGGATGCAATGCGTTTTTCACTGATGGTTGCTAGGAGATGTTGTTGTAAACCTTCAGTTTTTTATCACGCGCGTGAAAAAGCATCAAAACGCATTGCACCCGCGTGGAAAAAACTGAACAACTGAACGCAATTGCAGACAAAACTGACTGAACTTGCTTGCAAAATGGTGCGAGTTTTCCTAAACGCACCCTGAACGCATCCTGACCTAATCCGTCACTCTTGCGTGAAAGGGGCCTTAGACTTTTATTTTGTGCCATTAGATGACAAATATAATAATAAAAAAAATATTTAAGAAAAAACTGTAAAAATGATTTAAAAATTTTTGATTTTTCCTTTCTTATCAATTTGCTGGTCCTATGGCACCATACTGCCAATACAGATGTTGCACAGCGCCAAAACATTAGAAATTCAAAGTGACTTTTTGACAAAGTGATTTTTTTTTTACATTTTTTTTAAATAAATGAATAAGGCCTCTTTCACATTAGCGGGAGCACGGATCCGGCAGGTGAAGGGTGCCGCCGGATCTGTGCTGCCGCAGGGACATGTGTGGGGCCGGAACCACGCTCCGGCCCCACACATGTCACACAGTACATACACACAGACACACACACACAGATATATACACATACAAATACTCATACATTATTTACATGCTCCCGGCAGGTCTCCACAGCGCAGGAGGAGCAGGACGGCGCGCACATAGGATGATTCCCCACAGCGCCCTCTGCTGGGCGCCGGGTGGAATCGTCCTATGTGTGCACCGTCCTGCTCCTCCTGCGCTGTAGAGACCTGCCAGGAGCATGTAAGTATGTATGTGTATTTGTATGTGTATATGTCTGTGTATGTTATGTTATGTCTGTATGTGTGTATGTATGTATGTGTGCAGGTGACGGATCCGTCATGAACTCCATTGAAAGTCAATGGAGGATGGATCTGTTCACCATTGTGTCACACCAAACGGATCCGTCCCCATTGACTTGCATTGGGGGTCATTCCGGATCCGTCTTGGTGCGGATGCCTGGACCGGAGAGCAAACCGCAGCATGCTGTGGTTTGCTCTCCGGTCTGAAGACGGAACGGAATGCTTTTAGGAGCATTCCGTTGTCTTCAGTTCAGTTTTGTCCCCATTGACAATGAATAGGGACAAAACTGAAGCATTTTATTCCGGTATTGAGCCCCTATGACGGAACTCAATACCGGAAGTATAAAGCGCAAGTGTGAAAGTAGCCTAATAATATAGTTTTTAATGAAGACTGTATTAGACTGCCCCATGTTCAGGCAGGATGAGTGCAAATTGATGATAAACAAGTCGATTGGTGCTCATTTGCATTCGCCTACTACACTATCTGATGCAAACTGTATCACTGAGGAATGATTGCTACAGCACTCATTCCTCCCTTTTTTAGTTTTAATGCTTACCGGCAACACATCCTTTTTTTTTAGATTATTTTTATTGATTTTTCAACATAATCAAAAGTTTACACTAGGTAAAATTATAAACATCTTGGTCTTACAATATTACAAAAACGATATTCAAATAAGGATTATAGGTAAGAACAAATTTAGTTCTGCTCAACACCTGGAGCAAACAACTGCTGGCAAAGTAACACACAACCACACCAATATCTATACCTCATATATGTAGCATTACACTCACACTAGTTTAAAGCCAGATTGGTCTGAGCTTGGATCCAAGGATCCCAAATCTCTAGAGAACAGTCAGGGGTTCCCCAACAGCATAGGTCAGGTTATACAGTGATAGGTCAGTATTAATCAATTGTACCCATTGGGATGTTGTGGGACATTTAGATGGTTTCCAATTCAGAAGAATGATATTTCTAGAGTAGAACATTAACCTCTTAGTGACCAGCCTATTTTGGGTCTTAATGACCAAGCGTTTTCTTCCTTTTTTTCGTTGCTTCCTTCCAAGAGCTATAACTTTTTTTATTGTTCCGTCTATGTAGCTGTATGGGAGCTCGTTTTTTAAGGACAAGTTGTAGTTGTTAATGGTTCAATTTTGGGGTGCACATAACTTCCTGATTAACTTTTCTTGTGGGAAGGAGATGGGAAAAACATCAATACTGCCACTGACTTTTTGTTATAAATTTTGCAGCGTTCACTTTTTGACATTTTGGCATTAAAAAACTTTAGTCTTTATTCTCTTGGTCAGTACAATTACAGTGATACCAAATACATATTTTTTTTATTATTTCTTTACATTTTACTACTTTTGTGCAATAAATCCCTCTTTAAAAAAAAAGAAACTTTTTTTGCATCGCCACATCCCAAGACCCATAACTTTTTTCTTTTTTCTTTCTATGGAGTTGTGTGAAGGCTTGGTTTTTGTGAGAAGACATGTAGTTCACTTAGGTATCATTTTGGAGTGAATAACACTTTTTGATCACTTGTTATTGTTTTTTCTGTGGCAACTAAGAATAAATTAGCAATTCTTATTATTTTTTATAGCGTTCACTGTAGGGGATAAGTGACGACATTTGTGTGGGCCATTACAGAAGTGGCGATGCCATACGTGGGGGAGATTTTATTTATGCAATATTTTCACTGAAAGGTGTATTTTCAATGGAAAAAATGTGTTTTTTTATTGGAATTTTTTAATACGTTTTTAAAAACTTTTTTAACCACTTAATAGTCCCACAAGAGGAGAATCTTTTGATTGCTTCTCAAATGCAATGCACTATCCCTATAGTACAGTGATGGCGAACCTTTTACAGACCGAGTGCCCGAACTGCAACACAAAAACCCGCTTATTTATCGCAAAGTGCCAACACAGCAATTTAACCTGAATACCAGTATAGTATATCTTCCATGTACTTTATCATTTGGCTATATTAGTCTGCCTACATTCAGTGCGCTGCCTGTGCTGATCATAGAGCGCCCTGCGCTGATGAATGGCAGGAAAGGTCTAAGGCATATTGGT
The DNA here is from genome assembly GCA_900303285.1 of Rhinella marina. NCBI lineage: Eukaryota > Metazoa > Chordata > Amphibia > Anura > Bufonidae > Rhinella > Rhinella marina. The sequence continues at coordinate 85,801 of ONZH01016424.1, forward strand.
ACACCATAGACTTTTTCCAGGGTGCGGGTGCCCACAGAGAGGGCTCTGAGTGCCGCTTCTGGCACCCGTGCCATAGGTTCGCCACCACTGCTATAGTACATTGCATTTTTATTTCAGTGCTATACTGACATTGACCAGCAGGCTGCACCAAAGAGGCTCGGCCTGCTGGAAAACACCCAGGCCAGGCTTGGGGTCTATTCCAGATCCCAGTCTGCCTTTACACACATAAGTACCCTGCAATTGCATTTGTGAGGTGCCGATGGGAGACAGGGGTAGTTCACTCCCTCTGTCACTGCTTACATGCGGTGGGCGCCGTTGTCCACAGCATGTAAGAGGTTAAAAATCCTGCATCAGTACTCCAGCTGGTCCAGGCTGTTAGAGCAGGAGCGCGGCTTTCAAGTGAGATCCGAGCCCTAGCTCTTAGAATAGGCCACCGTGAAAAGGCGGCAGCCCAGCCTAAAGCCCCTTAGTGACCCTTGTAAAAAGGTGTATGGGTGGTCACTAAGGGGTTAAAAGTCTATTTTGCCTTTTGCCATATTTTTTAGGGATTAATTCAGAGACCAGTCCCAACAAAATAACTGTAGCCGAGCAAACTCTAGGAAGCTCCAGTTTGGTGTTTATAAACTTGTGAATGTCTAACCAGAATTGATGTAGAACAGGACAGGCCCATATCGTGTGTATAAAAGAGCCCCTGAAAGCATTACATCTGCTGCAGATGGGCTGGGCAGTCCTACTCATTTGGTAAAGTTTATATTGTGTCAAATATACTCTATGAAGCCATTTAACCTGTATCAGTTGATGCCTGGCACTAATTACAAAGGATCACCAACTCTACCTCCTTGAGATGCTGATCCTCTAGTTCTGAGATGTACTTTCTCCACTTGTCCAAAGATCTCTTCAACAATGATTCCAGTTCTATCAAAACTGTTATGTAGAAGGAGGTGATTGGTATGCTGCCAATAATTGTGCATTGTTCATTCTGGTGAAATATGCAAATTAGCTGATAAATGAGTGAATAAATGAGATAAATGAATTGTTGGCTGACAATTATAAGAGACAATTATCAGGAATTCCAATGAATACTTGTTCCCCATAATTGGCCTGAAAATAGTTGAGTCTAATTGGTCTCATACTCCAAACTATAATAATAGATCTCCTTTCTGTTTCAGCAATAAAAGAGGCCGCATTTACCTCCAACCTGCAATTCATCCACCTGAATTTTTTGCTTTGTGGATACTTAACAACCTCATTAATATCGGATGGCTCTTCCTGTGGGACAAGGAGTAAGTATTTTACTAATTTTATGTCATCAACCACTTGTCACCTTTTTAGTGAAGGGAGTCATATTGTTGGGCACCCTTGTGCTCACCTGTTATTGCTGCGGGTACTTAAATTGTAGTCTGAGAGCTGTCCTCAGCTTAAGGGTATTTTCATATTGATGGTATATCATCAGGATAGGTCATCAATTTGAGATTGACAGGGGTCCAAGCATGGCACCCCCACCCATTTTAGAAGTTGTGAGTACCATGGCCTACTCACACTTTACCAAGTACTCCACCATCCATTGGATAGCAGTTGTGCTTGGTATCACAGCTCAGTAATATGGGACTGAGCTGTGTTTAAGCCATATGAGTGATGAACATGAGGAAGAAGCCTAAGCACTGAATGGCAGGGGTGACAGGAGTTAGAACCCAACAAACCTGATACTGATGCGAATGAATAGAAAAAGACAACCAGCGGCACTCACCAATCTTCAAGCTTTATTCAATACGAGGATGCCAGCATCTCGTTCGCTGGATGATGGGGGCGGACAGCACGCCTGCAGCGTACGCCGGTAACAGCGACGGCCGTTTCGCGCGTAACTCGCGCTTCGTCAGGCTGCCTGGTGAGTGCCGCTGGTTGTCTTTTTCTATTCATTCGCATTTGCTATATGGGACTTCCTTCACTATATTCCAGCAGAGCACCACCATTACCTCTTCCCATTTTATCCGTCTCTGGATAGGATTTTTGGAGTGCAGTGCCATCCTTGTTTTTTCCTATTTCTACTAGGATTTAAACCTGATACTGATGACCTATTCTGAAAATTGGCCATCAATATAAAAATTTCAAGATAAGCTCTTTAAGGTCTTACACATACAATTTTTTAGGCATTTCTAATAAATGCTATAAGTACTGTATTTGGTTTCCCCTTTAATATTTTGTTACATTCATATAAAAATATTTAAAAGTCTGTGGGAAAAATGTCAGAAAACACACCACACTTAAACCTTCCTATTGGAAAAAAAATCCCAATCTCAAAAATGCCACAAAAATGGCAAAAGCAAAAAAACTAATGTGTATGTAGACTTAAATAATTTGCTGACCGCAGCACTTTTGATAAAAGCCATAAAATATGTCAGTGAAAACACCATGAAAAATGCTACAAAACTCCAATTGTAAATACAGCCTAGATGGTTGTATAAGATTAGAAAAACAGATGTGCTTTATTTCAAGAAAAAGTGCCTCCCTTTCCAGTAGCTGTGTCTGGTAGCTCAGCTTCATTCACTTTTATATGCCATAAATCCCATTGTCCTCCATCTTCATTTAAACTGAGGCTACCTGGCAATCTTGGCTGCGATACTCGTTGCACGACCAAAGATCTTATCCTCTCTATTGGTCATCAGTATCTGATTGGTGGAGGTCCGACACATGGGGCTCCTGCCAATCAGCTGTTTGAGAAGGCATCAACACCCACAGTAGCGCCGTGGCCTTTTCTCTCAACACCCAGCACAGCTCCATATATGCATCTGTTCTTGGTATCGCAGCTCATCCTCATTGACCTCTATGGTGCTGAACTGTGCCTAGGCCATGTGACCAGTGATCGTGATGTCACCTAGACAAAGCTACAGAAAGGCCGTGATGCTACTGCGAGTGCCGGTGCCTTCTCAGACAAAAAAAAAAAAACACTAGCAAAAAATAAATAAATAAATAGCTGGCATTTATTTAGAAAACAAAAAAGCACAAAAATGCAGAAAAACACCACAAAAACTGTGTGTGAACCCACCCTTTTTGGAACCAGTTGCAGCTTTTGTGCAATCTTTTGGTGTGACAAAAAATGCCAATTAAAATAAAAAAGGCATGTAAAAAATATGACTTTCACAGTTTTTTTAAAGTAAAAAAAATTGTCTTAACAAATGTGTGGCAGCACTGAAACAATGCTTTCATCCATTGGGTTCTTCAGCTGACCTTCAAAACTGGGCAATATTTACATACATGAAAATGTCACTTTTTCAAAAATAATCACTTTTCTTTCATTTTTTTCCCCAGGCTCCTTATATTTGCTAATGTCTTCCTGGCTTTAATACCAATAACCATCTTCCTAATGCTTCACATATCATACAGAAATTGTTACCGTTATGCAGACTGGATGTCACAAAATCAGCGTTTCGATCTGTGGTGCATCAGGATATTGGTAAGAAAACATCATACAACAAATGTCTGCAGCTTCAGCTGAAATTTGACGTATTAGATTTGTATATTGTCATATAGTTGAAATAACTAATCAGCTACTGTAATAGTAAAGATATTATAATAAACATAAAAATGTAGTTTTTAATGCAGTGTTTGAAGCCAAAACCAGGAGTGGATTAAAAACAGTGGACAAATAGTATTTGTTCTTAAGTCCTTCCCAATGCAGCCATTTTCTATTATTTCATTTTTGTTTCTTACTCCCTGTGTTCCAAGAACCGTAACATTTTAATTTTTCTTACTCTCTGCTTTCCAAGAACCATATAACATTTTGAATTTTCCTGTTCACATATATGTATTTTCTAATGGTAACATTTAATTTACCATATCATGTATTGGAAAATGTGAGAAAAATTCTTTGTACTCCAGTGTATTGATAAGAATACTATTAGTCTCTGTCTCTAATTGTTTTTAATAGAAATCATTTCTAAGAACTCTTTCCTTTAGAGAATACCTTACATTTATTCTGGCTAGCAACAAAAGCGCTACCATAATTCTCTATTGATTTACATGTAAAAGCTGAGGTGACTGATACAGTATTTTATATGACAAATGTCGCCTGTGAACCCAGCCTAGTTGTCATACATTATTGTTTTAAATAGCTCTAGAATGAAATATATGTGACTACTGTACAAATACTGATTATACCAAGTTATCTTGCTCCACCTGCTGGTCATTAGTGGCACTGAAAAACTCTGTTGCAAGAATATGTTTTTGATAAGTGAGTGATAATTAGCAAATACATTACGTGAAAGTACAATCTGTTTGCTTGTAATGTTGAAGAGTATGATTATTCCCATACATTGGACAGGCTGGTAAACTGCTCTTTATGGAACTGTAGTAATAACACAACCTGTATATATTCTTGAATACATGTCAGACCTCTCAGTGGATGTTTCTCTTTTCTAGGTACATAATGGATTAGCAACATACGCCACATGGACTTCCATTGCTACAGTTGTCAACTTTGGCATTGTACTGAAGTATAATGTGATAGGTATGCAGGAGCCCTATGTCAGCAGCGTTGTTCTTAGCCTTATTTTGTTTGCTCTTCTATTCTGGTAAGTTGTGATTACAGCTCCATTCTGTATAGTTGACTTATGTGTTTCATACAACTTCAAATATTGTATAATTGTATTTCTAATATTTTAATATTTGTAATATTATAATATTGTATTTAGCATCCTCACACAGAGCTGGATTGCTTGTTTTTTTGCTATCTATGGACTCTGTGAGTCAAGGTCTGGTGAGGCGGGCACCATATTATATTATTTGATTTGATATATATATATATATATATATATATATATATATATATATATATAGACATACTGTATATATCATAAGGGTGGTCAAATAGCTTCCTTCTGGCCTTCTGGGAACTTTTGCCTAGCTGTTTCTCGGCAGACCCAGCTTTGGAAGCATGGAAGCACACACCCCTTGTAGAACGTTTAGAAACCCTAGATGTGCTAAATTGCATCACTTTTTACACAGTGTGTCTGATCACTGGTGTAGTGTCTTTTTAAAGGAATCTTGTCACCATGAAAATGTAGTGCAAGCTGATAGCTGCATGTTATAGATCAGGAGCAGCTGAGCAGACTGATGTATACAGGTAGTTTTATGGGAAAAGATCCAGCAAAACATTTTTTATTGAAGTTCCTGCTCAGTATAGATTCTGAAGTCAAGGAGGCGGTCCTATCAGTGATTGACAGCCTTCTTTCTAATGACTGTATATACAGATATATCTGCCAATCACTAATGGGACTGACTCCTCCAATCTGCTCAAGTTCTCCTTCTCTATAGCATACTGCTGGCAGATTGCACTGCATTTTCATGGTGCCAAGTGCTGATTAATGGCATTTTTACCTAAAGAGATGTCAAAAAACCTGAAAAAGCTACTGCATGCTGCATTTGTGCAAAGATGCAGAAAAACACCACCTAATGACAAAGCTGCCAGTAGTAAGAAAAAGACTTGTGAGTCATATGTTTTATATTACTCAAAGACCTTTAGCTAACATCTGGAGCCAGTAATAATGCAGAGGTACAGAAACCACCAGCAAAACCTATGTAGTAATCCATTCATTACTTCGAAGTTAAACTAAGTAGAGATGAGTGAATTTCTTGAGATCAGTTGCAGGCCCAATTTTAACAAATTATATATATTCTACCCCAAATGTGCTCCAATTGGACTGAAAACACTAAGACTCTGAGGTCTCCTAGGACTCTCTCTCTTGTTGTTCTCTCCTTTTTTATGCATTTTTTTTTTATCTCCCCCCCCCGCCCCTTTTAAGCTCTTTAACACAATGAATTCAGTAGTAATACATATATAGCTATGGGTAAATGCATGGTTGATAGTGTAAAAAAATAGCCTGTTTAAAAACACTGTGCCATCAAATTTGTTTTTTTTTTTTTAAATTAAAACAATTTCCTAAATTGTCCCACATTGGGGCAGATGCCTGCCGATGTTTATAAACACGGTAGTATTAGAAAAACCAATGGCTTGTTCTGAGCAATCGCCAAACAATTCTCCCTTTTTGGGGAGCAGCAGCACTGCGGAACCTCACCAGATATCAGATAATTGCAGATATCAAAAGTTACATCATTGGGACAGCGAAAAAATAGCCACTGTTAGCAGATCTATTCATTGCCATCAGGCAGAGATACGTGGAAATCCTCACGGATTCATGTGTCTGATTCATTTTGACAAAAGTAATGTTTAGCACACTTGCACAGGACAATTTTGCCCACTTGGGTGTAAAGCCGCCACCTACTGGGCTGAAAATCCTCTCTGGAGGCTGGAAAAGACAGTAACAGTGATAGTAAAATGGGCCAATTCCAGCCACTGTTCCATTCTGAGCCCCTGAAGTCCATGGGGGTCAGGAAATAAGGTATGAGTCAGAAAAAGGGCACAGGCATTTAGAAAATGAGACAATTTTAAACAATTTTTTAAAAATGGACAGCTGGCCAGAAGTAATAATGTCTGCCTGCTGAATTAAATTTGGGTGAAGGCGCAGAACAGCTATATTTACACAGGCAAATGTGTTGAAATAAACTGGTATATTAACGCAGTGCAATGCATTGAATTAAACTCGTATATTAATGCAGTACAATGTGTTGAACTGGGCAATTTTAAACAGAAGGAAAATTGCAACCGTTTTTTAGGGCCTTTAGATAAAGAAGCAATTGCACAGTGTTTCTAGTGAAATATATGCTGCTGATGATGCTGGGAACATGCTTATAAATGTATAAACTGTAGAAGCTTGAGATTTAAAAAAAGGCTGGCTACTCATCCACAGGAAATAATAATGTTTTTGCAGGAACTGTAGGATTTTTTTGATTGCAGTGCAATTGAACTACTTTCCACTTGTCAGCAGCTGCCCTCCCCTTACTGTAAAACATGCACACAAAACTGTGACCCAATGCTTCCCTCTCTGATAAAACTCTGACTATTAATTCAGTCTACCTAACTGAATATACCCCTAAACTATCCCTACAACACCCTAATATAGCTGGCTTGTGTCTGTAACTGGTTTCTTCCAGAACACATGGCTGCAAACACATCCTCTGACATGGCGGGCTGAGCTCAGAATGCTGTCTGTGATTTACACATATCACAGAGTCTGAAGGACATGCCAATATCCTACACCATGACTGGCCGCCAGGCTGTCTGTCAGCTAACCAGGTTGCCTGTGGGCAAGCGCCGCCCCTCGTTCTCAGGGTCATGTGATCCTAAGTCTTCATCCTCTCTGCCTTGTTTCTCTTGCATTTAAACTGTAAAATGGCAGGCATGGTTTTCTGCGAATCGTCTAAAGCAAAGCGACAAAACTTCAGTTTTGTTTGGCAGAAGAAATTTTGTGAAATGCAGTTATTTCATAACGGATTCACTCGTCTCAAAAAGTAGGTAAACAAGGAACAGTTTACTTGAAAGTTAAAGGGGTTGTCCCACGAAAAATATTCTACAGTTTTCAAACCAGCACCTGGATCTGAATACTTTTGTAATTGCATCACAGCACAGGTTTCATTTTTCAAAAGCACATTAAGAAATGAAAGCTGTGCTATTGTAATGGACAGTGGTTGTGGAACCACTTTGCCAACCAATGGATTTGGCTTTGGGCTAAACCTAAGAGCACTATTCTAGTGGCTCCCTGGTTTTCACCCTTTAACACCTACGTATAAGGATCTTGGCTCCTGGAGTAGTCCTGTGTTGTTGACTGCTGACCCACAGGGGGTTGAAGAGACACTAATGTGTAGCACAGAATAGACAGGGAAACTCATAGTCCGTAACAGGCCAAGGTCATGGCAGGCAGAGTACATGCGAATCTGAGAAACAGGTCCAAGGTCAGGACAGACAAAGGGTCAATAAAATAAACAGGCACAGGTCGAGTCAGACAGCGGAGGGTCACAATCCAGAAATCGGGCCGAAGTCAGTACACGGACAGAAAATCAGATACAGCAAACCTATGGTTAGTTGCAACAAACACAGGGTTTTTTTAGACAGTTTCATAAATCTCCTGATGATATATTTTGTTTATGGTGGGTTGTTTTTCAGATTTTTAACCTTTCTATTTTCCTTTTTCATATATTATATGTGATTTTAGTGCTGATATTTTCTTTTCTCTCATAGGTTCCTGATGGAGACATTTATTTTTGAAAAGTATGTTCGCTACACAGTAACCATTTACCCTGTAGCTATTGTTGCATCAGTTGGCATATTTCTTGGAGTGGATGAGACAACAGAGTTTTCCGACAATGAAATGATGAATGGTAAGTCCGTTGTAATGTACTTTTGTTTCAATCTCTATCTCCTCCATTACTATCTAAGCGCTACCCAACAGGTAATCAAACATGGAAATAGTTTAGTGAAAAGGCAACGAGGGAGATCTAGACTGGTGCAAAGGAGGCCCAATTGCAACTGATCAGAGGCCACCTCTCAATGTTCAGATGCCACACTGAGTTCAATGTACAGAATGCAACAGAACAACGTGTTGCTTGCATATGAAAACAGATGTGGATGTACAGTACAGAACCCATGCACCTTAATGGTAGTCCTATTATGTACTAAATGGAGCCGCAATCTAGCATAATCCCATATATCCCTAAATTTAGAAAAATAACATGATACTGTATCACAATGGACACCCTCCTTTAACACCCTGTTTTGCCAGAGTGGAGCTCCAGCAGTGGGAAAAGTAGCTACCTGGAGGGGGGAGATGCTGCTACCTCCTGAATGGTTTCACTTGCGATTATTCCCGACTTGATTTCTAACAGTGATTTCTCCTCTGTTTCATGGACTTTAGCTGTCTTGTATTAAAGCCTAGGCTGTCAGCTTTCAGACAAGACCAATTGCATGTTTCTAGCTGCTACCATTGAGGAGATATCACCATCTAAAGCAGCCCTCCCCCCTCCAGTTAGCTACTTTTCACACTGCCGGAGCTGGACTCCGGCAGAACAGTTAGTTGGTTAAAACTTAGTGTTATTAGGTATTCCCATCTGGGACATTGATAGCATATTACTAGGGTATGCCGTCAATGTCAGATAGGTGTTCTGTCTCCAGAACAGGCCCAAAGTGAAGGAGAGCGCACCGCACATGCGCAACATGCTCTCCATTCACTGCCATAGGACTTCAAAAAACAGCCAAGGAAATCTGCTGGCTATTTTCAGAAGTCCCATAGTAATGAATAGAGAGTAAGCCCCCTCTCCACTCACCGCTAAGCCAGTACTCAGCTACTTTCAGAAGTACCATAATTTTGAACAGAGGCTGGCCGCACATGCACAGCTGCTTTCCCTTCACTTCGGGACCCTGTTCTAGAGATAGAAGCGGGTCCCAGAGAGGGGACTTGCACCTACCTGACATTGATGGCATATCCTAGTGATATGCTATCAATGTCCCCGATGAGAGTACCCTTTCATTCAAATTGAATATAGTCAAAATCACCCGTGTAGCTTAGGTCTATTGGATTCTTGTGTGTTGAGCTTGATTATTTCCATACTGTTTTCTATAGATGTGAGATATATACAATTATATAAAATTGTGTGGACTTTTCACGCATCTATAAGAGGAGTTTATGTAAATCATACACCCCTCAGACCATATTGGGAACTTATATTTCTGCATGTGCGATACAACTATAAAACCAAAGATCCGCTTTATTCTCATAACCACAGGCTCTAAGGCAGCCTCAGATGTTTGCCAGCGCTCCGCAAATCCTGATATAAAGACACATATCCTTTAACATTCGGCTACCCTTAATGAAAGCCTGAGGTTATAACTCTATGGGCATTACATATTCATAAGTCTCGCTAAGAAAGGTGCAGCTGACGGTTATTCTGTAATAAAATATCTTCAGGTAGTGATGACAGGCACACCTGCCTATTCCCAAACACGCACATGTATACTGTGCATACAAAGATCCATTTTATAGAAACCATCTGAAAACCTCCCCCACAAACAAAATTTTTACTAGTGATAAAAACTTGGGCCCTGATTTATCAATTCCGGCATGTACTATGCCAGTCTTCATGGGCCTTGCGTTTCCAGAGGAGGCATTTAATTTATGATGAAGCACAGTCCTCATCATAAATTAAATGCCTCCTCTGACAGTCTGTGCGCCAAGCTGAAATCTAGTCCAGTTGTGTGCCCCGCCCACACATCTTTTCGGAAATTGGCGAGAATATAGGAAAAATGTCAGTAACAACCAAATCTAGTCACAATGGCATTTAACCCCTTCCCAAACAACGTATAATGGAAGTCGGGACTTTAAATATGATGCCCGCTCGTGATGCACCGCAGTGGTCATAGACATCTAACCCCTCAGATGCAGTGGTCAGTTGTGACCAATGCGCAGTGTGCTCCTGTGCTCTCTCTACTGGTGACTACAGGCTCCCAGAATGTCATCATTTCACTCTATACTTGTCGAATGAGACTAAAAATCTTAGAAAAGTGTCTAGTTTTCAACTGTCATGCGTTTTCAATAGTATAAAATATGAATAACTCAGTTATTGTTATAATAACATTGCTTTTACCTTTACAGCTGTGATCATCGCTGTGAGCGCTACAGCCTGCCTCTTACGGTTTGTTCTCATCTTCTCATGCGATAAGTTACGACCAATGATATCAGAAGATGACACCCATCACCGAAAAGCTGCTTCATCACCGTCATTACAAACCAATGGTCACACTAACCCATATGCTATGGAAATGGAGGATTAACATGAGTGCATCTATTTACATGAAAGTTATATATTGCATTGATGGTGATGTCAGGTGATGGACAGTCTCTTAGGTTACTTAATGCCGGAGGTCCAAATTTCTGTTGCTAATTTGACCATTGACAGAAATATATGACGTTAAAAGGGTTTTCCAAGACTTTAGAACTGATGATGTATCATCAGGATAGGTCATTAGTATCCGATCGGCGGGGGTCCGACCCAGGACCCTCGCCGATCCCCTGTTGGAGAAGACATCCGTGCTCGAGCCTTTTCCGTGCTTACCAAGCAAAGCACTGTACATTGTATAGCGGCTGCATGCTCAGCCCCTTAGAAATGAATGTGACTGATGAACGTGCTGCCATTTGGCCTAGGAAGAGCTGAGAGAATGCCGTGGCACTACTGCAAGTGCCTGTGCCTTCTCGAATAGCTGATAGGTGAGGGTCCCAGGTGTCGGATCCCCTCCGATCAGATACTGATGACCTATCCAGAGGAAATCCAAGTGTTGGAAAACCCCTTTAAATCACCACATTGTCTTAGTGCCAAACCTACTTACAATTTGTTATTATTCTGACACTGCATTTTTCATATTTTTTTATTTCTTTTTTATAATAAAATATTCACAATTCCATGAGTCATCATTATGATAAAATATGCTTTATTATGATAAAATACTCTTTGTTTTTTAATAAAAGTATATTATTCAACCAAGCAAAACTCACAGAGACAAAAGGATAAAAAACATCCTGCATGATGTGATAATGATTGCGCATGTCAGTGGCTATATATATCAAAGTAAATCACAGAAAAAGGGTATTAGTGCACAAAAATAGATGCAAACAATATATACTGTATAAACTAAAACCTCATTCTGATATGATAAAATCTGAGACTCTTAGCCAATATATTTTGATCAAAACACATCTGTGCCCACCTACCCAGCGTCACGGTGGTCTCAGGTCAGGCAGGTCCTACGCTAAACCTAACTATGCCGTTGGGCATCTATATCTAGGAGCATGGACACTGCACATATAGGTGTGTTGCTCCTAGTGACCTCTATGTGCATACAGCAACCAATGAGAGGAGGAGCAAACACACCTATATGTACCACACAATCAAGGCGCTCAATTTGATAGGAAGAGCAAAAGTGCACAAGAATGCTACTCAAGATAAGCTAAGAGCGCATTCACACCTGAAGGTGCCACTCCCTCAGGTACATGTTATAAACTAAGCAAAACTCACAGAGACAAAAGGATAAAAAAACATCCTGCATGATGTGATAATGATTGCAGATGTCAGTGGCTATATATATCAAAGTAAATCACAGAAAAAGGGTATTAGTGCACAAAAAAAAATATTATTCAACCACTTGCCATTAAAGTGGTTTTCTGTAATTATACATTGAGGGAGGTTCAACCACCACAGATCAGTAGAATGAAAGGGTTGCATCACCCCATTAAAAGGGGTTGTGCCACCCAACAGATATTGCTGTTGTATCAGTTTCCCCAAATACCATCATTTATCAAAACTCCCTTATTCTAAAGCTATTAACCTACCATTGCACCCTGTGGCAAATCTGTTTTTATATTCAGTTGCTGTAGGTTCATCCTGCATTCGCGCCTTGTAATGTAGGGACTTACCAAGCATCATTGGCAAGAACCAGCGTAGTGGTTAGTGTCACATGTCCTGCTGATATCAGGACACAGCTCACTGCCCTAAGGCATGATGGGACAGTAGACACATGACAAAGCAGGAAGTAGGATTCAAGCACGGGGGATAAGAGAAAACTGCAAATCTAAAAAAAACTAATCATGGAGGAATGGGAGCTAGAGTAAGGCTGCGTTCACACTTCAAGTATTTGGTCAGTTATTTCGTTCAAATATTGTGAGCCAAAACCAATAGTGAAGCCTACTGAGAGATCAGGTATCATGGAAAATCTGCACTTGTTCTGTGCTTTTGACCCACACCTGGTTTTGGCTCACAATAACTGATCGAAATTACTGACCAAATAACTGAAGTGTGAACACAGCCTTATTGATGAAAATAATCTTTAGAAGGAAAAGTAGTTTATGGCATAATCCCTTTATGGAAAGCTGCACCTTCCAAGTTTATCTAGGAACAGCACTGCATCCATTTGCCTGGTACTTCAGTTCAGCCCCCTTTGAAGCCCTTCAGATCTCACATTAATGGCATGTACTGAGGAAAATCCTTTTAAAGGGAATCTGTCGGACTGAACATGGTGTCTGAGCTACAGGTAGCATGTTATAGCACAGGAAATTATGAGCAGATTGATATATAGTCTTGTGGGAAAAGTTTCAGTATAACTTGTAATATTTTTTTTTAACCCCTTCACGACATCCGTTGTAAATGTATGGTGGATGTCAGGTCTTTAAAGATCTCGCCTGCACCGTTGCGGAGTGAGCGCCACAGCTAGCGAGTGCCTGCTGTTTCATACAGCAGACACCTGCGGCTAATGTCTGCGACTGGCAGTAATGCCAATCGTGGACATTTAACATCTCAGATGTTGTGGTCAAATGTGACCATAGCATCTGAAAATGTGGAAACCCAGAAGCATGTGCTTCCCGGGCCGGAACACCTTCCCCCGGTGGAGATCGGGGAAGGTATTCCTTTAAAGTAATGAGTCTGAACCTGTATTAGGTTTCCAGGCTCATTACTTGTAAATTACAATTCAGGCCAGCAGGTGGCTGCATTGAATTATAATATAGCTATTTCCTGTGTAAAATAAAGGAGAAAATTCCATTACCGTATACAAATTGCAATCTGATTATTGCATGTTGTGATCCACTTAAGTAACAGTCAATAAAAAGTAAATCTGTGCTAATACTGCTCCTGACACATACATCAGACGTTTCCCTTCGCCCCCATTCTGCTGCTAGTGGCAAAAGTGTCTTTTTGGTTGGTATAATTTTTTTTTTTTCACTGTTTGCTTTGACTGTGCTTTTTTAGGCAGAGGTATATGACACACAACATGTACATGTTTTTTTTTCATTGTTTTTTTTTTACATTAGAGTCCACGGGTGACATATATCTCTGATGTGAACATAGCCTAAATTGCAAGGATAATGAGGTTAGCCTCCCAACTTGTATTAATCTAGTAGAATGTTACATATGCACTTGATGCACCTTTTGATCATAAAAGTGCAAATTCTTGGTGCGTAGTCAGATCACTTCTAGCGTTCTATGCATCCAAATAATCCTTTCAAACTCCAATAATATGCCAATAAGGCTCCATTCACAAGTCCTGTTTTTCTTTCCTGATCCTATCTGCATCCGATCCGCAAATCATGCGGATAGGATGCGGATACATTCATTTCAATGGGTTCCTGAAAAAATGCGGACAGCACTCTGTATACTGTCCGCATCCGTTGTTCCGTTCCGTTATGCGGATCCGCAAATAAGATAGAGCTCGTCCTACTTTTGTCCGCATATGCGGTCCGTGGTCCCATTATAGTCAATGGATCCGCAAAAAATGCGGATGATATGCGGAATGCATCAATATGTCATCCGCATATCATCCGCAATTGCGGATCCGTTTTCAGGAAATAGAAAGAAATACCCTACCAACATATATTCCTCCTTCCTTTTTTTTTGCGGAAAAACGTAACGGATGCGGATGTACAATTGGTAAAAACGGAAGGTTTTTTCGGGAAATACGGATCCGTAAAAAATGGACCGAAAATCTGGAAAAGAAAAATACGGACGTGTGAATGGAGCCTAACTAGAGGGATTGTTGTTCCCAATCAGACAGCAAGAGAGATCTTGCAAATGACACATAATTGATATTTAATAGTATATTTAAACATCAATTTAATAGTATATTGTTGCCGGTTTGTGTACTTGTACGGGGTCAGCAATGACAGACACTCAGACTTTGGGGGTAAAAAGTCCAAATGATGTTTATTTTCCTTCATAAACACAACAGGCATCCAGCACAATACAGGGCGTCCAAGAATCCATGAATTCTTAAACAACCTGTCTGAGCAAACTATGCTTTGGTGAGACAACATAGCTTTCTGGATTCCATTTTACCTCACGCAGCCGAGCATTGTGGGTAAGATATACACCCCCTCCAGAACTTTACCATAAATTTTGTTATATAATCCCCTCCCCCTCTTCTTGTCCACCATTTTTTGTAACTTTCCTGACCTGTGATTCACAGAAAATTAAAGTTTCTCAAAGACATGACCGACCTGTTCACCCTCACATTTCTTCTGCCACATCTATGTCAGCAGAGCATGGTCCATCACCAAGATAAACCATCTAACCACCAAACAGTATCTGAACAGCTTCAATGCCCACTTGATGGTTAAAAATTCTTGTTCAGTGACTATGTATCTTTTGTCTATAGGAGTGAGCTTTCTACTCAGCCACCTCACTGGACATCCTTTACTATTCACCACCTGAGACAACACTGCCCCCAACCCCGTATCAGATGCATCTGTCTGGACCCCAAATTCTTTCATCCATCCCCTAGACAACGAGCAGAGGAGGGGTTGAGCGCTCAGATGTGAGTATGTTGATGGAGGTTACGTGATGCTGGCCACGTCACATTACCCATCTTTTGAGCCTATTTATACAGGCAACCTGCTGGCCACAGGTTGCCTGTGATTGGTCTTTCATCACTAGCGTTTGTGTTACTATTGCGACTTCTGTTTTGACCTCGGCTTGAATTTGACCTCGTCTTTGTATATCCCCTTGTACTACGCGATCTCTTGGCTCCTGACCTCGGCTAGTATTTGACCTTGCTCCCGTGTTTTCCCTTGGTATTTGACGTGACCTCCTGGCTCTAGACCTCGGCTTGGTATTTATTCGTATCTGTGTGTTCTGTATTTGTCTGTAGTTATATCACTGTGTTCCTTTCCTGTAAGGCCCTGCACGTATTTAAGCTAGATACCGCTGTCCAGTTGTGCCCCGTCGATTAAGAATGGACAGTGCAAATAGGTAGGGAAAGTGGTGTGGGTGGAGCTCAGGGCAGGCACATCATAAGTTACATGAATGTAATGGCAGCACAAGGGGGTAACTAAATAACTCACAAAGACACGATCCTCCACCCAAGCAACAGTTAACTGTTGCTTGGGTGGAGGATCATGTATTTGTAGGTTATTTGCTACGATAAGAAATAAAGCGCAACAAAGATTTTATTGAAAGTGCTGGAATCCTTTTTTCTCTACTCGACCATTTTTAACGGCTGCTTAGACAGGAGTGCAACTGGCAACAGTCATTAAAAAATAAGTGTACACTAGCAGCAAATGGTCATTCAAGGATCAAAAATAATAATAATAATGATACTCACCTTATTGTAGGCATCGTGACACTCATTTCTCACAGGACCTGATGCTTCCAGCGTCTTGACGTAATCACAGGTCCTTTCAAGCTACATTGTATATGTGAATGTCCCCTTCACTGAATGCAGCAGGACCTGTGATACGTCATCACGCTGGGAGCTTGTCCTGTGCTGCCCACCGCAGTGTTAAGGGGTGGGGGGCTGTGGAGGTCACTGTTAAGGGGGCGGGGTGCTGTAGAGGTTACTGTGGATATCTTAACGACACACACAAACATTAAATGAAATAGATAAAATATACTCGGGCAAAGCCAGGTCCTTCTGCTAGTGTATATATATATATATATATATATATATATATATATATATATATATACACAGTGGGGAAAAAAGTATTTAGTCAGCCACCAATTGTGCAAATTCTCCCACTTAAAAAGATGAGAGAGGCCTGTAATTGACATCATAGGTAGACCTCAACTATGAGAGACAAAATGAAAAAACAAATCCAGAAAATCACATTGTCTGATTTTTAAAGCATTTATTTGCAAATTATGGTGGAAAAAAAGCATTTGGTCAATAACAAAAGTTCATCTCAATAATTTGTTATATATCCTCTGTTGACAATGACAGAGGTCAAACGTTTTCTGTAAGTCTTCACAAGGTTGGCACACGCTGTTGCTGGTATGTTGGCCCATTCCTCCATGCAGATCTCCTCTAGAGCAGTGATGTTTTGGGGCTGTCGCTGGCCAACACGGACTTTCAACTCCCTCCAAAGGTTTTCTATGGGGTTGAGATCTGGAGACTGGCTAGGCCACTCCAGGACCTTGAAATGCTTCTTACGAAGCCACTTCTTCGTTGCCCTGGTGGTGTGCTTGGGATTATTGTCATGCTGAAAGACCCTACCACGTTTCATCTTCAATGCCCTTGCTGATGGAAGGAGGTTAGCACTCAAAATCTCACGATACCTGGCCCCATTCATTCGTTCATGTACACGGATCAGTCGTCCTGGTCTCTTTGCAGAGAAACAGCCCCAAAGCACGATGTTGCCACCCCCCGGTAGGTATGGTGTTCTTTGGATGCAACTCAGCATTCACTCTCCTCCAAACACGACGAGTTGTGTTTCTACAAAACACTTCTACTTTGGTTTCATCTGACCATATGACATTCTCCCAATACTCTTCTGGAACATCCAAATGCTCTCTAGCAAACTTCAGATGGGCCTGGATATGTCCTGGCTTAAGAAGGAGGACACATCTGGCACTGCAGGATCTGAGTCCCTGGCGGCGTAGTGTGTTACTGACAGTAGCCTTTGTTACGTTGGTCCCAGCTTTCTGCAGGTCATTCACTAGGTCCCCCTGTGTGGTTCTGGGATTTTTGCTCACAGTTCATGTGATCATTTTGACCCCACGGGATGAGATCTTGCGTGGAGCCCCTGATTGAGGGAGATTATCAGTGGTCTTGTATGTCTTCCATTTTCTAATTATTGCTCCCACAGTTGATTTCTTCACACCAAGCTGCTTGCCTATTGCAGATTCAGTCTTCCCAGCCTGGTGCAGGTCTACAATTTTGTTTCTGGTGTCCTTTGACAGCTCATTGGTCTTCACCATAGTGGAGTTTGGAGCGTGACTGTTTGAGGTTGTGGACAGGTGTCTTTTATACTGATAACAAGTTCAAACAGGTGCCATTACTACAGGTAATGAGTGGAGGACAGAGGAGCCTCTTAAAGAAGAAGTTACAGGTCGGTGAGAGCCAGAAATCTTGCTTGTTTGTAGGTGACCAAATACTTATTTTCCACCATAATTTGCAAATAAATTCTTTAAAAGTCAGACAATGTGATTTTCTGGATTTGTTTTCTCATTTTGACTCTCATAGTTGAGGTCTACTTATGACGTCAATTACAGGCCTCTCTCATCTTTTTAACAAAAAGGCAGGGATATTTGGCTTGTGGGTGAAATTTCAGAATGAACCTAAAACACATTCTAACCTTTACAGGTAAACTTAATGTGACCTTCTCTAAACTTTTGAATGCACATGTCCAACTGTTCAATGTTTCAGTACTAGAGTTGAGCGAACGTGCTCGTAACGAGCACTGTACTGCTCGGATCCCCTGCGCTTGCATGGCCGCAGCCATCCGGATCCGTCCTCACCCGACTGCAAGTCAGTGGGGACAGATCCGTTTGGTATGACACACTCGTGTGTCATACCAAACAGATCCGCCCCCATTGACTTACAGTCAGGTGAGGACGGATCCGGATGCCTGCGGCCATGCGAGCGCAGGGGATCCGAGCAGTACATCTGCATTCAAAAGTTTAGCTAGAGATCAGATTTTATAGAGTGTACCTTTACTCAAAATGGCAACTAGTTTTGCAGATGCCTCAGCCTAAACAGTCGGCACGTACAGCAGCATTATCTAGTATGACTAGACATGTTTTGTGACGTAAGGCATGGACGGGAGATATAACGTCAAAAATAGGCTTATCTCCATACTCTTTCATGGCCAGTACCTATTCGGACTTGACCTCGATAAAATACTAGAGAATGCCACTGACGAAAAAAATGGGTTTCCGGAATAGAATCAGATCTAGGAAAAAATTGCTTTGGGGCCATCAGTTCCAATCTGAGCAGAAACAGGGGGTGGAAGCCTCTTCCTCCATCTCCAAACAATGACAACATCCAGGTAGAGGGAAGACTCAGCTCTTTTCTAAACACCTGGAAGCAAATGACATCAAACTCTTGGTTCCTAAATATAAAGGGGGATATTGTATAGAGTTACAGTCTCCCCCTCGCCATAGATTCACAATAACTTATCTCCCTCTCAACAGAATACCTTAAACGAGGGCATAAGAGACTTGTTAAAAATAGGAGCAATAGAACCGGTTCCAAAGAATCAGGAAGACCAGGGCCATTACTCTTGTCTGTTAGAAACATAGAAGATTGACGGCAGAAAAAGACCACCTGGTCCATCTAGTCTGCCCTTTTATTATCCTTTTATTGTTATCTTAGGATAGATACATGTTTATCCCAGGCATGTTTACATTCAGTTACTGTGGATGTATCAACCACCTCTGCTGGAAGTTTGTTCCAAGCTTCTACTACTCTTTCAGTGAAATAATATTTTCTAATGTTGTTCTTGATTTTTCCCCCAACTAACCTCAGAGTGTGCCCCCTTGTTCTTGTGTTCAGTTTCTTATTAATAACCCTTCCCTCCTGAACTTTATTCAGTCCTTTAACATATTTAAAGGTTTCAATCATGTCCCCCCTTTCTCTTCTTTCCTCCATACTATACATATTAAGAACTCGGAGTCTTTCTTGATAAGTTCTATGCTTTAGACCTTCCACCATTTTTGTAGCTCTTCTTTGGACCCGTTCTATTTTAGCAATATCCTTTTGTAGGTGAGGTCTCCAGAATTGAACACAGTATTCCAGATGTGGTCTCACTAGAGCTCTATACAGAAGGATCACAATCTCCCTCTTTCTGCTTGTTATACCTCTAGCTATGCAGCCAAGCATACGATTTGCTTTCCCTACCGCCTAGCCGCATTGGTTACTCATTTCGAGGCTGTCAGAGATGACTACCCCCAAATCCTTCTCTTCTGAGGTCTTTGTTAGCACAGAACTGTCAATACGATACTCAGATAGAGGGTTTCTTCTCCCCAAGTGCATTATTTTACATTTGGAAACATTGAACTGCAGTTTCCATTGTTTTGACCACTTATCTAATAAAGATAAATCATTCTCCATATTACCGACACCTCCTGGAACATCAACCCTATTACACACTTTTGTGCCATCAGCAAACAAGCAAACCTTCCCTACCAAGCCGTCCCTTATGTCACTTACAAACATGTTAAACATAACAGGACCCAGAACAGATCCTTGTGGCAACCCACTTGTAACCAGCCTCTGATCAGAATACACTCCATTAACAACAACCCTCTGGTATCTGTCCTTCAGCCAACTGCAGATCCACTGAACTATCCAGGGGTTATGTTCCTCATTAAACAAAAAGTAAAAAACAAATGAGAAGTTCCAAACCATCATCATAAACTTAAAATCCCTAAACAAATACATTTTCTATCAAAGATTCAAAATGGAAACACTAAGAATTGGTAAAAAAACAAGTGGTATTGGCCTCCATCAATCTAAGAGCTGCGTATTATCATGTCCCTATCCACAAAAGTTCAGGTAAGTTCCTGAGATTTGCGATTCAGATGGGAGATCACATCCAACATTACCAGACATCCAACATTCTATGCTTTCCCTTCGATATCTCCTGTGCACCAAGAATTTCTACCAAGATCATGGCGGAGGTGGTGGCAGCGCTCAGACAGGATGCAATTCTTGTCATCCCATCCTGGGCAACCTTATTGTAGTGGCAGACAGCCAAGATCAACTGTTTTGTCATCTGCAGATAGTCCTGACCCTCCAGTCTCTAGGATGGGTCATCAATTGGCAGAAATCCAGTTTGACACTGAACAGCCAGAAAATCTTCCTAGGAATATTACTCGATTCCAACTCCCAGAGGTCATTTCTTCCACCCCAGAAGTCACAAAATTTACATTTCCAGGTGAGGGATTTCAGGAAAAGAACTTTCTCTTCTATCAGGGCAGCCATGAAAATACTAGGAAGCCTTTCGTCATACATCCCTGCTGTGGCCTGGGCTCATGTCATCCGAGACCCCTACAACGGCTCATCCTGACCAAATGGAACAGATCCCAAACAACATTGGACTTATCCTCCTAAACCAGAAGGTAAAAGATTCTTTAAAATGGTGGCTTTTGGAAAGTAACCTAGAGAACAGCATTTATTGGAATCAAGACTATATCCTCTCAATTACGACATATGCCAGTGTTCAGGGCTGGGGGGCTCTGACACAGCAGAGATCCTACCAGGGCAGATGGCCCCTCAACATAAGACAGCAGTCCTTGAATTTCAGAGAACTTCAAGCAACTTGGGAAGCCTTGAAAATAACAGCAAATCAAAAAATTGTCATGTTCTGATGCATTCGGACAATTCAACAGCAGTGTCCTTCATACAACATCAGTTAGGAACGAGACATCATCTGCTGCAAGACCTGTCAAGGTAAATATTTTCGTCGGTGGAACAAACTAGAATTTCAATCTCCGCAGTACATCTGAAGGGTTACCCAAATGGGAAAGCGGATTGTTTAAGCGATCATACCCTAAATCCAGGAAAATGGTCATTATGTCCGGAAGTATTTCAGATGAAACGGAGCAATGGGACAGTCCACTAATAGATCTCTTTGTCTCTCAGAAAAAGTGCCAAGTATATCTTTTCTTTTCCACCCACCCCAGGGACTCTCAGGATCAGGATTGGAAGTCTCATCTAGTATATGCATTCCCTCCCATTCCATCGATTCCAGTTTCCTTCAAAAGTTTTCGAGAGAGAATTGTACATTGATCCTAAGTGGCCCCCTTCTGGCCCAAAATCAGTTGGTTATCCCTCTAGAAGTCTGCCTAGAGAATCCCATTTTTCTCTCTTGGAGGTCAGACCTTCTGTCTCAAGGACCCATTTTGTATCTCAATATTAAAATCCTGAAAATGTCAGCCTGGATACTGAGGAATCCATCCTATTAGAATTAGGTTTATCTGAAAAAGTGGTAAACATCTTACTAAGTAGAAAATCAAATACCAACAAAGCATACTTTAAAATCTGGAAAAAACTTGCTTCCTGGTGTGGGAATAGATTTGATCAATTTAAACCTAACATTTCTATGCTCTTAAATTTCCTTCAGGATGGCTTAGATTTGGGACTTTCTCCCAATACCCTCAGAGTCCAAGTCTCGGCCTTAGGTGCTTTGTATAACACCAGCCTGCATGAAGTTCCTTAGGTAGATAGGTTTTTAAAGGCAGCAGACAGGCTTAGACCTAGAATTAAAAACATGGTAGCTCCCTGGAATCTCAACACAGTCATATCAGCGGTGACTTCTGAACTCTTCAACCCCCTAGATTCTATACCCATAAAATTGCTTACTATTAAAACTATTGTTTTAGTAGCAATATCTTTGGCAAGACGGATCTGCGAATTACAAGCTTTATCTATTCAGGAACCATCCCTTAAAATTTGAGGATAAATTAGTATTTAAGTTAGACCCCAGTTTTTTACTCAACGTAGTGTCTACCTTTCACAGGTCTAAGGATATTGTGGTACCATCTTTTTGTGCCAATCCCAAAAATGACCATGAGGTACATGGAAATAACTAAGAAGTGGAGAGTTGATAAAAATCTCTTTATTCAATTTTGTGGTCCAAATAGGGGTAAGAAAGCTGCAGAAAGTTCCATCTCCCGCTGAATCAGAATGGCCATCTGTGAGGCTTATAGAGTTAAAGGTTAAAAAGCCCTAGCTTCTCTTAGGACCCATTCAACAAGAGGTGTAGCTGTTTCTTGGGCAGAAAGATCCTCAGCCTCTCTAAAACAAAAATGCAGAGCAGCGACTTGGAAAAGAGTCCTTACTTTCACCAAGCATTACAAACTAGACTTTTTCTAGTTAAAATATGGCATTTGGCAGTCCTGTGTGCCATTGCCATTTATATATATATATATATATGAATATATATATATATATATATATAAATATATATTATATATATATAAATATATATATATATATATATATATATATAAATATATATATATATATATATATATATATATACATATACAGTACAGACCAAAAGTTTGGACACACCTTCTCATTCAAAGAGTTTTCTGTATTTTCATGACTATGAAAATTGTAGATTCACACTGAAGGCATCAAAACTATGAATTAGCACATGTGGAATTATATACTTAACAAAAAAGTGTGAAACAACTGAAAATATATCTTATATTCTAAGTTCTTCAAAGTAGCCACCTTTTGCTTTGATTACTGCTTTGCACACTCTTGGCATTCTCTTGATGAGCTTCAAGAGGTAATTTATTCAAAATTGAAGGCATACTGAACCAGCATGGCTACCACAGCATCTTGCAGCGGCATGCTATTCCATCCGGTTTGCGTTTAGTTGGACCATCATTTATTTATCAACAGGACAATGACCCCAAACACACCTCCAGGCTGTGTAAGGGCTATTTGACCAAGAAGGAGAGTGATGGGGTGCTATGCCATCACAGTCACCAGACCTGAACCCAATCGAGATGGTTTGGGGTGAGCTGGACCGCAGGGTGAAGGCAAAAGGGCCAACAAGTGCTAAGCATCTCTGGGAACTCCTTCAAGACTGTTGGAATACCATTTCAGGTGACTACCTCTTGAAGCTCATCAAGAGAATGCCAAGAGAGTGCAAAGCAGTAATCAAAGCAAAAGGTGGCTACTTTGAAGAACTTAGAATATAAGACATATTTTCAGTTGTTTCACACTTTTTTGTTAAGTATATAATTCCACATGTGTTAATTCACAGTTTTGATGCCTTCAGTGTGAATCTACAATTTTCATAGTCATGAAAATACAGAAAACTCTTTGAATGAGAAGGTGTGTCCAAACTTTTGGTCTGTACTGTATTGGCACCCCTGCAATTCTGTCAGATAATACTCAATTTCTTCCAGAAAATGATTGCAATCACAAATGCTTTGGTAATAATATCTTCATTTAATTTGTCTTCAATAGAAAACCACAAAAAGAATTGTCAAAAAGCCAAATTGGATATAATTCCACACCAAGCATAAAAAAGGGGATGGACAAAAGTATTGGCACCCTTTGAAAAATCATATGATGCTTCTCTAATTTGTGTAATTAACAGCACCTGTTACTTACCTGTGGCACGTAACAGGTGGTGGCAATAACTAAATCACACTTGCAGCCAGTTGAAATGGATTAAAGTTGACTCAACCTCTATCCTGTGTCCTTATGTGTACCACATTGAGCATGGAGAAAAGAAAGAAGACCAAAGAACTGTCTGAGGACTTGAGAAGCAAAATTGTGAGGAAGCATGAGCAATCTCAAGGCTACAAGTCCATCTCCAAAGACCTGAATGTTTCTGTGTCTACCGTGCGCAGTGTCATCAAGAAGTTTAAAGCCCATGGCACTGTGGCTAACCTCCCTAGATGTGGACGGAAAAGAAAAATTGACAAGAGATTTCAACTAAAGATTGTGCAGATGGTGGTTAAAGAACCTCGACTAACATCCAAACAAGTTCTAGCTGCCCTGCAGTCCGAGGGTACAACAGTGTCAACCCGTACTATCCGTCGGCATCTGAATGAAAAGGGACTCTATGGTAGGATACCCAGGAAGACCCCACCTCTGACCCAGAGACATAAAAAAGCCAGGCTGGAGTTTGCCAAAACTTACCTGAGAAAGCCAAAAACTTTTTGGAAGAATGTTCTCTGGTTAGATGAGACAAAAGTAGAGCTTTTTGGGAAAAGGCATCAACATAGAGTTTACAGGGAAAAAAAAGAGGCCTTCAAAGAAAAGAACACGGTCCCTACAGTCAAAAATGGCGGAGGTTCCCTGATGTTTTGGGGTTGCTTTGCTGCCTCTGGCACTGGACTGCTTGACCGTGTGCATGGCATTATGAAGTCTGAAGACTACCAACAAATTTTGCAGCATAATGTAGGGCCCAGTGTGAGAAAGCTGGGTCTCCCTCAGAGGTCATGGGTCTTCCAGCAGGACAATGACCCAAAACATACTTCAAAAAGCACTAGAAAATGGTTTGAGAGAAAGCACTGGAGACTTCTAAAGTTGCCAGCAATGAGTCCAGACCTGAATCCCATAGAACACCTGTGGAGAGATCTCAAAATGGCAGTTTGAAGAAGGCATCCTTCAAATCTCAGGGACCTGGAGCAATTTGCCAAAGACGAATGGTCTAAAATTACAGCAGAGCATTGTAAGAAACTCATTGATGGTTACCGGAAGTGGTTGTTCACAGTTATTTTGTCTAAAGGTTGTGCTACCAAGTATTAGGCTGAGAGTGCCAATACTTTTGTCCGGCCCATTTTTGGAGTTTTGTGTAAAATGATCAATGATTTGACTTTTTTTCATTCTCTTTTGTGTTTTTTCATTGCAAGCAAAATAAATGACGATATTATTACCAAAGAATTTGTGATTGCAATCATTTTCTGGAAGAAATTGAGTATTATCTGACAGAATTGCAGGAGTGCCAATACTTTTGGCCAGCACTGTATATATATATATATATATATATATATATATATATATATATATATATATATATATTATTTATATATATTATATACAGTCATGGCCAAATGTTTTGAGAATGACACAAATATTATATTTCACATGATCTGCTGCCCTCTGGTTTTTATGTGTGTTTGTCAGATGTTTTTATCACATACAGAAATATAATTGCAATCATATTATGAGTAACAAAAGCTTATATTGACAGTTAGAATGAGTTAATGCAGCAAGTCAATATTTGCAGTGTTGACCCCTTCTTCTTCAGGACCTCTGCAATTCTCCCTGGCATGCTCTCAATCAAGAACCATTAACCAATCCTGACTGATAGCAGTCCATTCTTGCACAATCAAATGCTTGCAATTTTGTCAGAATTTGTAGGTTTTTTGTTTGTCCACCGTCTCTTGATGATTGACCACAAGTTCTCAATGGGATTAAGATCTGGGGAGTTTCCAGGCCATGGAACCCAAATCTCTATGTTTTGTTCCCTGAGCCATTTTAGTTATCACCTTTGCTTTATGGCAAGGTGCTCCATCATGCTGGAAAAGGCATTGTTGATCGCCAAACTGCTCTTTGACAGTTGGGAGAAGTTGCTCTCGGAGGACATTCTGGTACCATTCTTTATTCATGGCTGTGTTTTTAGGCAAGACTGTGAGAGAGCCGATTCCCTTGGCTGAGAAGCAACCCCACACATGAATGGTTTCAGGATGCTTTACAGTTGGCATGAGACAAGACTGGTGG
Organism: Rhinella marina; assembly: GCA_900303285.1. NCBI lineage: Eukaryota > Metazoa > Chordata > Amphibia > Anura > Bufonidae > Rhinella > Rhinella marina. Next base: position 111,704 of record ONZH01016424.1, read on the forward strand.
TAGCGCTCACCTCGTCTTCTCCGAATAAGCTGTTTTCCAGATGTCCCAAACAATCGAAAAGGGGATTCATCAGAGAAAATGACTTTACCCCAGTCCTCAGCAGTCCACTCCCTGTACCTTTTGCAGAATATCAGTCTGTCCCTGATGTTTTTTCTGGAGAGAAGTGGCTTCTTTGCTGCCCTCCTTGAGACCAGATCTTGCTCCAAGAGTCTCTGCCTCACAGTGCGTGCAGATGCACTCACACCTGCCTGCTGCCATTCCTGAGCAAGCTCTGCACTGCTGGTAGCCCGATCCAGCAGCTGAAACACTTTTAAGAGACGGTCCTGGCGCTTGCTGGTCTTTCTTGGGCGCCCTGGAGCCTTTTTGGCAACAATGGAACTTCTCTCCTTGAAGTTCTTGATGATGCGATAGATTGTTGACTGAGGTGCAATCTTTCTAGCTGCGATACTCTTCCGTTAGGCCATTTTTGTGCAGTGCAATGATGACTGCACGTGTTTCTTTAGAGATAAACATGGTTAACAGAAGAGAAACAATGATGCCAAGCACCAGCCTCCTTTTAAAGTGTCCAGTGGTGTCATTCTTACTTAATCATGACAGATTTATCTCCAGCCCTGTCCTCATCAACACCCACACCTGTGTTAATGGAGCAATCACTGAAACGATGTTAGCTGGTCCTTTTAAGGCAGGGCTGCAATGATGTTGAAATGTGTTTTGGGGGATAAAGTTCATTTTCTAGGCAAATATTGACTTTGCAAGTAATTGCTGTTAAGCTGATCACTCTTTATAACATTCTGGAGTATATGCAAATTGCCATTATAAAAACTGAAGCAGTAGACTTTGTAAAAATATTTGTATCATTCTCAAAACTTTTGGCCATGACTAATTATATATATATATATGTTCCTGAAGTTTTCACATCCTTGGCCTGTTCAGATCACTTTTTGGCAGTCACCCCATTATCAGAGGCAGGATTAGAATGACTGTGCTTTTTCAAAAGAGCCTGAACAGCACATATTGGAATCCCAGCCTGCTTTGAGAGGCCTCGCTGATGCAGTGTCTTGTTGCTGTGCTTAGTCCTGCCATGGTGTATGATCTGTGACATGAAACATACTTCCACAACTTCACCGTTGTATCAGAGTTTGGCTTACACCACTATTTCCATTTCAGTTAATGATTGTTTCCACCTACATATTATGAAAATGAAGATCAGTATCACCTATTTATTATTGGTTTATCATACACCTGACTATAATCCTACAAAATCCCAAACTTGGTGCAAGTGTATCTAGAAGAGTTGAAGCTGTTTTGAAGTCAAATGGTGGACACAACTATTGATTTGACCTCCATTTCTCTTTTGTTCCGTTACTTTTTTTAACTTTATTTCTATCAATATTTTATCAATTTAGAAAGCATTTACTTTGGATTTTTCCCAGGCCTGCCTTAAAACTGTTGCACAGAAAAAAAAAAAAAAATAAAAAATAATAATATGTATATACGTACATTACACACACACACACACGATCTACCATTCATTCAACAGCTTAGACAAATTGGTTGCCCCCATAATTGTCAGAAAACAGAAGTAAAAAATCTACAATAAGAAAAAAAGGATAATGTATCACATTCTAGTTTTAACTGGCCAAAAAAGTTATAGGCACCACATTCCATTGTTCCCTTTAAAGCCATGACACCAGTATAAACCAAGCCTAAATGTGAACACCAAGAAATAAACTATAAAAACTTTTTAAAAGGGTTCTCTCTTTATTAAGCCCAATTTAAGTTCTTGCCATTTTTAAACAGTCTTTTCTTTTTTTGTATACAATGTTTATTAAAATGTAAAATATTCTATTTAAAGCACATAATCTTAGAAATCTAATGAGTAAATGGACCTTTCCATTTTTTTATCTTACACATTTTGGCAATGGCACAAGAAAAATTACAACAACAGAAATAGAACTTGCTTTGAGGTTGAATGAATTCTGTTAATACCTTATGAAAGGCTAACAAAAAAAATACAAAATTTCCCCTTAAAGGGAACCTGTCATCTCCGAAACACCCCCTGAACTAGAGTAAGCGGTGTATAGTGTAAGTGATGCTGAATCCGAATATGTAAGTTTTATCTTCATACTCCCTTCCATTTCTGACAAACCTGCAGTAAAATGCACTCACTGGACTCCAGTGCTCACTCACATAATGGAGAGGACTCAAAGAAGAGTCCAGTGAGTGCATTTTACTGCAAGTTTGTGGGAGCACAGCATCGGAATGGAAGAGAGTATGAAGATAAAACTTACATATTCAGATTCAGCATCACTTACACTATACAACACTTACTCTAGTTCAGGGGGTGTTTCGGTGATGACAGGTTCCCTTTAAGTGATTTTTTAAGGCAAAAAATTATAATGAAATCGCTGTTAAAAGATTAGATATGTTTAGCATATGGAATGAACAAATAAGGCTGAATTTGCACCTTTGAAAAAAAATCTGTATCTTATAAGTTAAAGTTCCTTTCTTTTCTGATAAAGAGCTTCAAATTCTCTGCATAGACTGAGAATAAAATTTTGGCTGCCTGTATCTGCCACCAGGTAGAAGGATGGGAGTAGGGGGATTACATTCATAATGTTTTATTACTTGATTTGCTGTATCAAAAATAAGCATGAGGGTGCATTCACACAGCAGTGTCCATTTTGAGGACTACAAAATACAGGACATATCAGCTGCATAAACCTGCAAGCCCTTCCGGGTCTGTGCAGCCACATAGGACATATCCTATCTTTGGCCACAACAATGTGGATTGCAGACCCATTGGGTGTGGTTGGCAAAACAGACACGGCCATGTGAATGCACCCCTTAAACTGCCCTTACTAAGACTGAAGGCATGTAGAATCCCATATTTTAACACCTTAGGCCAAATTATTGTGCTTGTGCCTAGACCTGGTGGTAAAATGCCTTAAACTGGCACATAATGCTAAACCACATTTTAGAGCTATTTATAAAGCAAACGTGCCAAAGAATAATTCACTGTACCTAGCTCATCTGATCAAAAGGGGTATGGCTTAGCAGAAAGGGGCGTTTCTTAGGAAATGAGAAAGTGTGCCATAACTGCACCAAAATTTGGGTGCAAAGTAGGCCACCAGGGGTCAAAGAAAAGTGTGCAACTGTACATTGTGATAAATTACGTCCAACTTTAGACCTCTTAAGGCTGGCCGTACCCATGAGTTATCTGTTGGGAAGCTTACTCTCCTATACATGCGCCTGCACGACTGAGCGTGCATGTGCTGTGAATGGGCCCTATACTTATTTCCCCTGTCCTTGTGCTGGTGGGGGTATTAGAAATAAGAGAGACCCCATTCACATAGTCATCCAGTCATGACATCAATGGGTTCAGGCAACATTAAAAGTAAACTGAAACGTTTCAGTTAACTTTAAATGTAGTGTAAGGACAGGGATTTTTAAACATTTCTGTAATATACTTTATTAGGGAAAGATGCTGCTTGTTGCAGAAAAGACTGTAAAAAGTCTTCTTAGCAAAGCTTGTCTTCAGTCTTCTACTGAGCGCTTAAGACTCCTGCATGTAAAAACAGTCAGACATGCAGGGTGATTAGCAGTGATAAGGCACATATACATAGTAGACTGGGGTAGTAACAATAGACAGCTGGAAAGCTTCTGTACGTTCCACACAGACATCTTCAGCGCTCACTAGAATGCCGAAGACTGAAGGCAGACTCTCCTTAGTAATGCTCAGTTAGACCTTAATCTCTACATATTTTCTAGTACAAAGAAAAATCTAATAAAGTATATTACAAAAATGTTTAACATCCCTGTTCCTAGTAAATCTATTCCTCTGTCTATACAGTACATCTGAAGCTCGATATGACAAAAGTGGCGCTCTGACATCTAATAGGATATATTATGAAACTGATCAGTAAATTAAAATAAAACAGTTCAAAAGTGGACATTTACTTTAATGCAGCATGTCTAAATGAACTAATGATAAGTAATTCAATGCATGCATAATAACAACCAGTAACATTAATGGTTACTTAGTCTACCTGCATGGTGGAAGCATTTTAAAAACAAAGGCCTGCCATTACAAAAAAGAAGGACTGGAAAAAGTTTCAAATAAAATAAGAAAAAACTGCATCACAATCTGCAACATTTACTTTTTTTTGCTTGCATTTTGGTTTCAGAAGGCCAACGAAGCATACACACTGTAGTTTAAAAAGAGAACAAAAGAATTCTAGAAAAGGAAACACATTTACCATTTTCTTTTATTTTACTATTACAAGATGTAAACCTGGAATAGTCAGGGGTGGTCAAGAATTCTTCTGACAATTAATAACAATGGTTTTAAAGAATGTGACAAAAATGCCAATTTAATCCACAATACACAAGGTGTAGTGAGTGCTCGCAAGGACAGACGTCAATGAGCCGACTTGTCAGTTGCTTTGTGTACAAGGCACTATGTAGAACAGTAGTCTGACAAATTTCACACCATACATAACTCTTACTGGTGATACCTTACTGCAACAGCCCTGGTAATTGTTGCTGCACTTTGATGTCATATTAAAGCCCATGTCCACCTATAGTGTCCCCTTCCCTGTATGTTCACATCTGGAAGCATCATACCTTGTGTAGTCTTCTCATGATCCATGCTACCTGAGCAGTAGGGGACTACACAACTTCTAGTGACCAGCTACAGTATCAATACTCAAATGGTGAACACCCAGAAAGTCAACTGGCTGCTAGCCAAGTTTCATAGCCTGTAGAATACGCTGAGGAAGGGGTGGAAGCTGAAGGACACATCATCACTACAATTTCTGATACCTGATGCTTTAAATTCATTGGACGTTTTCCAATAAGTACAGGAAACACAAAATAGGTATGAGACTTACAATAACGTGATCAGATTTATCATTCGGCACTAAAGAGTATTTCTGATTCTTGAACTTTCTATCTATTAAATGTAGTGGGGGGATAGAAAGATTTTGAACAGACCGAAGCAAAACCATTGTTTACACAAATTAACAAGCAGTTTCCACTTCCATTAACAAGTCCATCCACATTGGAATATACGGCTCAGATTGTAGGGATCCAGTTAAAAACTGAATATAAACATTTCTTTGGGGACTTGAAGACTGACATGATATGAACACAGACGTAGATCAAAATCATAATAATTGGCCATCATAGAATGACGCTCTGTTTTCGGGTCTTGACCGGAAACTGTTCAGGAAATTCCTTGGGCAGCATTTATTCTTCTGACATGTAGAAACGATACATCAAAGCAACAATAACAGCTGATATTGCTGGGATGATCCAATTACTCCACAAACTAGAAGGGAAAAGGCAACAGTTACCATGAGCACAGATTATTACAGGGTAACCCATTTTATAGGTTCCTAAACCAGCTTAAGCAAGCTTCACGTATAAAGGACATCATAAAAGTGAAATTGACCATACTGGTTCTAAGCTTCCTGGCTTGTTCGAATAAAATGCTTTACAATTTAGAAATGATAGAGCTGCTCTCAGCCACTTAAAAATGTATAGGATAATTCAGCTTTCTGCATCTGCTAAAATTAAATACAGAATGGGCAAGTTATGCTTAACCCCTTAAAGCCGAAGCCACATTTTTTAAATCTGCCATGTGTCACTTTATTAATTCATAACTTTGGGATTCTTTCACCGATTCAACTGATTCCAAGATTGTTTTTTCGTGACACCTTGTACTCCACGACAGTGGTAAATTTGAGTCAATATAAAATCACATTTATAAAAAAAAAAAATCCTAAAATTTACAGAAAATTTTGAAAAATTTGTAATTTTCAAACTTTGAATTTCTCTGCTATTAAGGCAGATAGTGATTCCTCACAAAATAGTTATTACTTTACATGTCCCATATGTCGCCATCATTTTGTAGATGTAATTTTATTTTTTGGGGATGTTAGAAGGCTTAGAACTTTAGAAGCAATTCTTTAAATTTTTTAGAAATTTTCCAAAACCATTTTTTTAAGCACCAGTTCAGTTCTGAAGTCACTTTGTGGAGCTAACATAATAGAAACCACCATAAATTACCCCATTTTAGAAACTACACCCCTCAAGGCTTTCAAAACTAATTTTGCAAACTGTGTTAACCCTTTATGTATTCCACAAGAATTAAAGGAAAATGGAGATGACATTTCAAAATTTCACTTTTTTTTGCAGATTTTCCATTTTAATCCATTTTTTCCTGTAACAAATCAAGGGTTAATAGCAAAAAAAACCCTTAAAATCTATTACCCTGATTCTGCGATTTACAGAAACACCCCGCATGTGATTGTAAACTACTGTATGGCCAAGCGCAGAAGGAAAGGTGCGCCAGATGGTTTTTGGAAGGCGAATTTTGCTGGACTGGTTTTGAGACACCATGTCCCATTTGATGCACCCCTACAGTAGAAACAACCAAAAAGTGCCCATATTTTGGAAACTAAGGGATACGGTGACAGTGTTATTGATACTATTTTGGGGTACATATGATTTTTGATCACTTTATATTACACTGTTAGGCAAGGTAAACAAAAATGGCTGTTCTGGCTTTTTTTTTTTTTTTTTTTTTTTTTACTGTGTTCACCTGAGGGGTTAACTAATGTGATATTTTTGTAGAGCAGGTTGTTACGAACGTGGCAATACCTAACATGTATAGTTTTTTTATTTAAGTTTTACACAATAATATTTTTGAAACAAAAAAAAAAAAAAAATCATGTTTTAGTGTCTCCATTGTCTGAGAGCTGTAGTTTTTTTATTTTTTGGGCAATTGTCTCAGGTAGGGGCTCATTTTTTGCAGGAAGAGGTGACGGTTAGATTGGTACTATTTTGAGGGGCATACGCCTTTTTGATCGCTTGCTATTACACTTTTTGTGATGTAAAGTGACAAAAATGGCTTTTTTGACCTTTTTTATTTTTTTACGGTGTTCGCCTGAGGGGTCGGGACATGTGATATTTTTGTAGAGCAGGTTGTTACAAACGTGGCGATACCCAACATGCTTGGGGTATTTTATCATCTTTTTTTTTACTAATTTCAAATTTGAGTTTTGGGGGGAAAAAAAAATGGGATTTTTTTTTAACTTTTTTTTTAGACTCAGACCCACTTGGTTCTTGAAGATCCAGTGGGTCTGATTGTTCTATAATACACTACAGTACACTATATAGTGTATGCTGATACTCTGCTTGAAAACCGCTCGCCATCCTGAAAAATCATTGCGGGCGGCACTCCCGCCACAGCCGCCCGCACATTATATCCCCCCCCACCCCCCAAATTGGCCAGAGAAAATTTATATATATATAAAATATATTCTTACATTTAGTTATTTATTTCAGTGTTTATTTCAGATGCGATCGCTGTGATTGGCTAGTCTGTTCAGACTAGCCAATCACAGCGATCGCTAGCCCGGGACCGCCCCCATTGGTCCTGGGCTGGTTAGCTGAGACCCCTGGCTGTAAGTAACAGCCGGGGTCTCAGCACATGGTGACAATTAATGCCATGACGGCTCATCCCGTCATGGGGCGGCAAGCGGCTCCTGCCCATGACAGGATAAGCAGTCATTGGGCGTTAAGGGGTTAAAAGGAACATAAACCTACACAGATCTGCCTATTACACAATGCAAAAAAAACTTCCATGATCTCATTCAAACTGCTTATTTTTAATTTTTTTTAGAGAACAGTACAGAAGTACAGCGTGTATTGCCACTTTTTCACTCCAACATACAGACTTTGATTGGAGTGATCGAGTGCTGACACTCTGTAGAAAAAACTAAAGACCCCTTTACACTGCTCAATTGAGTAGATGATTGTCGGGAAGGAAGTGCTTCTTCCTGATAATAGCTTGCTCCACAGAGGAGGAGAAAGCTACATTTACACGCAGCGATCTCCTCCACAGTATGGCGAGGAGCAATTGCTAATGCCATTGGTCATCCGCAAACAGAATCATTGTTTGCCATCAGCACAGCCATCTTCCTCATATCAACGATGGACCTACAAACCTATCTACTGGAGTCATGCATCGTACAAACATTCAGGTGGGGCTGTAAACCTTTATGTTTTGCTGGGGGGCTTCACTGAATAAACATTTTATAGACTGTCCAGAGAGATTTCCCTTGGAATGTGTTGGGGAAGGTAGGACAGTATGGACTTCATCACCTACTGATCATGGACCCTTAGATACTGGATGGTTGGGGACTGGTAGCTGTTCCCACCCCTAACTGCCTATGGGTGAGGGAATGATGAGAATACAAAGTGAAGAGGTTGGGTGTGGTAGTGTAGTTGCTGTGTGTACTGGAAGGGTCAGGATCTGAGCGGAAGCCAGAACCATGTGTAAGGACTGCTGATCGAGGAGATGTGCTGAGGCCATCCCCTGAGATGTTCCTGTTATATTGGATTCTAAATAAAAGAGTTGGGCTCCATCTGAATCGTGTGGGTGCTCAAATCAGTCATGTGCATTTTTACCAATTATGAAAATTTGCATGTAGTCTTCCATTAAACCAATTAACTAGAAAGGAAAAGAAATTTGCATCCTCTGCCCTCCTATTATTACCCGTTTTCCATCATGACACTCAAACCCACCTACTGTTTTTATTACTTTATCACCCATGCTTTACACCACAGCTCTGCTTGTTCAGTCTGTCAGGCTCACCAGGAATCCGTGCATGAAGAGCAGATTCCATTACAGAAAAAACTAAAGTGCAAAGCTTTTCCCCTAGAATAATCTGTGTTCTCCTTGGGCATCATACCAGAGTCCATGGAGTTAATTATTCACAGATGTGATTGATAATCAGTTCAGGCTGTTTTACATATTAGCCTATAATTTGAATCCTCATTATATTCTAACAAAACTCTTGTTACACTATAATGTTTAACAATATAATGTTTAACGTTTTCTTTGGAAATAAATTACAGGCAAATGAGCAACCAGCGAAAAAACAAGTCTAATAGCTCATGAGACACATACAAGGAAGCGTGAAGCTAACATACAAACATATGTTAGAACTGTGTAAATACCTGGAATCAGAATCTGAAGTGGTAATAAAGGTGTCCTAAAGAAAAAAAAAAAGAAAACATTTTCAATATTGAATAATTAACAACTGACATAATCAGGACATTATGTATTTTAAAGGGTTTCTGTCATCAGATTTGAGCATTGCAAACCGAGTGTCATTTGCAATGCGCAAATGACACCTGATGACAGATCTGTTTTCTGTAGTGTAGTTTTTGTGAAATAGCGTTTTTAAAATATGTAAATGAGCTTCCCTAGGTGCAAGGGGCGTTAACCCTGCACCTAGTAGCCCTGTAATTTCTCCTCTTACCCCTCCTCCGTTCCTGTGATTGACAGGGTCAGGCAGCTAGCTCTTTCAGCTCCCAGCCCTGTCCGAGTCCGAAATCCAGGGCCTGCGCATTGCGATCAGCAATGCGGTCGCATTGAGGAAGCCGAGAGCCGGCGGCTCAACGCGCATGCGCGGATTGCTGATCGCAGGCGCGGGATTTCGGACAGGGCCGGGAGCTGAAAGAGCTAGCTGCCTGGCCCTGTCAATCACAGGAACGGAGGAGGGGTAAGAGGAGAAATTACGGGGCTACTAGGTGCAGGGTTAACGCCCCTGCACCTAGGGAAGCTCATTTACATATTTTAAAAACGCTATTTTCACAAAAACTACACTACAGAAAACTATACCATTAACAGATCTGTCATCAGGTGTCATTTGCGCATTGCAAATGACACTCTGTTTGCAATGCTCAAATCTGATGACAGAAACCCTTTAAAAAAAACTAAAACAAAAAAAAAAACCCACACGTCCTCAGTAGTTTTCATTTATGCTGCCGGAGTCCCCCTATAAAAGTGTATGCTTAGATAAGCTAAACTTAATAGTATTGTAAAAGTAAAGGTGATGCCGCTACACTAAGACATTTCATCACTGTATGATTATAAGGTTCCAGCCTCCAATATCCCCACAATATTGAGAATGAAGGGGCTACAGAGCTGGTAGCTGGTTTAGAGACGTGCCCCCTTTTAGGTTCATTGCACAGCGGGTAGCTGCGGAGCCCAGGGAAGACTTAAAAGGCTCAGAAAATGTCCTATTTTCCCCATTTGCCACTTTTCAGCAGTCATCTCATTATCATCATGGGCAGATATACAATGACAGTTATCACCTATATATAGATAATGCAAGATCCACCATTGGGAAAGTGAGGAGGCTATTAGAGGTTGGAACCCCATGATCATGTAGTGATGGCATATCCTTGTAAGATGGGAATACCCCTTTAACATCTAGAGCATCCTATCCTTAAAGGGATTCTCCGGAACTTACACACTGATAACCTGCCCTCAGGACAGGTCATCAATATGAGATAAACCAGGGTCTGGCTGCCAGGACCCCTGCCGATGAGCCGTACAAAGAGTCTGTGGCGCTCTGTGACTGCATGGGGATGAGCAGTACCTAGGCCATGCGACCGGTTGATGTGATGTCCTATGACCTAGGCGCAGCTCAGCCCTATTCAAGTGAACAATACAATATATAGTGTCAGCAGGATTCCTGGGAGTCGGACCCCTATCCTGGAGGCCAACATATCAGAACCCTCAAGTACCTAGGTTCTACAATGATGGGGATGGATATTCTGCGCACTGTAGCCTACTCTTACACAAGTGGAGAGGTTCTAGCTAGATGATACCTATAAGAATTGTTCCTATAGTCTATTACACCATGTCAGTATACAAATCAGATCCTATCACATGGAAACACCTAGTTTCCGCTCCAGCATCAATTTCACAAGTGCAGCCTGTTAAAAAGTAAAACTCACCCCTGGTTTCTTAAGTTTACATCGATCGTCCTGTGAAGAAAAAAAAAAAATATATAAATATATTACATCTACAATATGTATTATTGCTTTTCTGATTCATTCAGCAAGCATCAGATGTCAATGCACATTGACTTTACACATAATAAGTTCTGACAAACCATTAACTCCTTACCGTGCTGCTGTAATGTTTCGTCATGGGAAGTAACCGGTTAGCCGCTGTACCCTTCCCCCCCCCCCTCCCCCTTGCTCCCACTAGGAAAGATCACAGGGTGCCAAGGGGTCACAGTTAGGCCAGTGGATGCTATGGCAACTGCTTGGCACCCCAAAGATTCCCATTTGGCCTTTTTTTAGTTACAAATACCTTTATTTTTATTAAATACCCTATACACAGAGGTTGCAGTAACGCCTGTACAAGCGTCAGACGACTATACAGGCAATTTTACTCTTAGGCCTCTTTCACACGAGCGTGACGGATTAGGTCAGGGTGCGTTCAGGAAAACTCGCACCATTTTGCAAGCAAGTTCAGTCAGTTTTGTAGAATATAGAACTTGCTGCGTTTTTCACGCAACGCAGAACTGATGCGTGAAAAGAAAAAAAAAAAAAAAAAAAAAAAAAACGCTCATGTACACAGACCCATTGAAATGAATGGGTCGGGATTCAGTGTGGGTGCTATGCGTTCACGCCACGCATTGCACCCGCGTGGAAAACTCGCTGGTGTGAAAGGGGCCTTATGCGTATTTCTACACGCGACTCTTCGTTCTGGAGCGCTGTGTTCGCACAGTCTGTGGAGTCACTTCAGTACATAGTGCCCACAACACAAATCCATACATGGGCGGCAGAAACTGTACAGGCCTCACATACTGCGCTGATACAGCGCTCCAAAACACCTTGAGAGCCCAGCACTGACTGAATCTGGGCAGCTGCTGTATCATTTACCAAGGGAGAGAACTCCCAATACTGGCCGCTTAACTCCCTAGATGCAGCAGTCAATAGTGACCACGACATCTATGCAGTTAGAGGGACAGGGCACCCTGAGGATGTGGTGCCATGGCAGCTGGGGACCTAACATGGATATGTGTCTATTACACTGTGCCACAGACACAGCATAAGGGGCTGTTCAGACGGCCATAGTATTGCGGATCTGCAAATATGCGGATTCACAATACCACAGATGTCGACCAGCGTGTGTTCCGCAATTTGCGGAACACACAGTCCGGCACCCCATTCAAAATGCCTATTCTTGTCCTATTATAGGACATGTTCTATTTTTTTGTTTGTTTTGCGGAGCCGCAGCTGCCCGCTATCATTGAAGTGAACGGGGCCGCACCTATTCCGCAATTTTGGTCGTGTGAACAGGCCCTAAGGGTCCAGGCACACAGCAATGTTTTGCGGCCCACAAAATACAGATCACAGTCGAGTGCATGCTACCAGTTATTTTTAACTTCTGCAGAAATGTCCTATCCTTGTCTGCAAAACGGACGAGAACTGGACATTTTTTTTTTCTTTTTCCGCAGGTCCACAAAATTAGATATAGATATATACACACACGCTTCCCATAGCTCCGAGTGCCTTTATTCTGTCAAATGCATATGTATAAAATCATTTTTTTGACCGAATAAAGGCACTCAGAGCTATGGGAAATGTATATTGTGGACATGCTAGTGGCTATCTAGCAGTACATGTTCATCCATCTGTTCATTTAAATTTCATTGTAAGACCTGTGGATGCAGGAGCAGGGAGTGAGACTTTCTCTACATATTTTCTCAAGGTTGTTAGGGGATTCTGACTCGTTGTGGACCTGGGAACTGGTCAGCAGTCCATGACCTCAACCTGAGGAGACATTGGGTGATGCAACTACACAATGAGCCAAAGCACACAACTAAACCGATTGAAGCATGGTTGAAAATAAAGACTTGTGTTTTTAAATGGCCAAATCAGAGTCCTGACCTATCAAGATGTTGGGACATGAACTGAAGGGAGCTAGGCATTCCAGAAATACTGAAAGTCACTTGCAGGGATTAATGGTACAGCATTCATCCTCAACATTGTGTAAATATCATCTGCACTTACAGAAAGTGTTTGGTGTTCTACAGGTTTTTAAAAATTAAAGGTTCACTTTTTCTCCCTGTACCATGGATGTTCATTCAGTGTGCTCAATGAAAAAGGTGTTATTTGTTTTTATGATTTTTGCCAATATTCCAGAGCAAGCAATAGTCCACTGTCTCTTTAGGCCCATGTATATTTGATTACGATAATTCCTCTCTCACCAAGAAGAACATGGCTTTTCAACTAGTTGAGGGAATCTCATCGTCCTTCGGCCGTTCTCATAAATCTGCACATAAACAATGCTCTCACATAATATAAAAGGTCACTCACTGGATGAAGTTCTCCTATTACAAATTCTTTTGACATGTTTCTGGCATCTGTAGAGTGTCCAATGTCTTCGAAGGTCTCTGTGGCATCCCCTCCGGCCTGTTCTCGGAGAACCTCTTCACCACCAGGATGCTGCAAATCAACACATCACAATTAGCTTTCTTTTCATGTCCTACTGAGGAAATACGCCGTTGTAGCCAGAAAACTCAACTACAGAACAATGGGTGGGAGATTAATAAACAAAATTAAAAGACCCCGATAATCCATTTTCTTTTCCGTCAGAATCTTTCTATCATGTTTGCTGACACGACTGAAGGTCCACAGATATAATGATAATCATAGATGGTTGTCCTTAACAGTCATTCAGCCTGCGGCCACCTGCCGCGCCTGACTCTGACCTCAAGTATCAATTGATGTTTGCAGAAAAATGAGGTGGGACCACCAAGAAAATGTAACGTTCATATTGTTCTGCTCGAATGACTCCATTCAGTGCACAGTATGCGTTTCCTACTATTATAAAGTACTTTGTTCCTGAACAGCTTGACAACACGCAGTGCAGCTATTCTTCTCTGCTTTGTTTCCACCGAGTCCACAACTGCATGTGTGCGCTGCGTTCTCAGTAATTATGTCCTCCATATTTCCATGTCTGACATTAAAGGGGTTGGCTGCTTCTTAGCATGTGCTAAAAACACATAAAATGAGATTATGCAGATCTCTCTGATGGTGATTTCATCATCCTAGAAGCACTAAGAAGCCATCATGTGATCACATGTTCTACAAGATTCACAGTTGTCTGCTAGAGGCCTAAAACCCCTCTACCAGAACTCATGTACACTACGCCGAGCTCACTGTTCAGGGGTATGGAGGGGTCAGGAGGAATAGTCATTTTGGCTAACAGCAGTTTTGTACTTATGACACTGGCTGACCTGTTACGTGTACACTTGGCAGCTGAAGACATCTGTGTTGATCCCATGGTCATATGTGCCCACATTGCTGAGAAAAATGATATTCTAATATATGCAAATGAGCCTCTAGGTTCAATGGGAGCATTGTCATTACACCTAGAGGCTCTGCTCTCTCTGCAACTGCCACACCCTCTACATTTTGATTGACCAGGCATGATGATGTTTTTTACGGTCTGGTCCTGTCAAAGTGCAGAAAGCACAGCAGTTGCAGACCAGAGTCTCTAAGAGTAACGGCAACACCCCCGTTGCTCCCAGAGGCTCATTTGTATATATTAAAACATCATTTTTCTCAGTAATGCGAGCACACATGACCATGGGACCAACAAGGATGCCTTCAGCTGCCAAGTGCACATGTAACAGATCAGCCAGTTTCATAGGTACAAATCTTCTCACAGATGTCCTTTAAAGGGGTTGTGCAATGAAAAACATTCTACATTTACAAACCAGCACCTGGATCTGCATACAGAGAAGGGGAAGCTGAGCAGTTTGATATATAGTAAATGGGAAAAGATTCAATAAATGTATAATTTATATCTCTGCTTTTTCTAGTTTAAGACCACCCCTGTGAACAGTGAAGGTGTTATTTGTGACTGACAGCAATTACTGTATAAGTGTGTATGCAGACACAGCTGTCAATCACAGACTACAAGCTACTCATTTTGGGCCAAAAATATATTTTTTTTCAGTTGATTGTCAGACTGTCAGTTTCTCTTTAGGCTACTTTCACATTAGCGTTTTTTGCGGATCAGTCATGGATCTGCAAAAACGCTTCCAATATAATAATACAACCGCATGTATCAGTCATGAAAGGATCAGGTTGTATTATGTCTTCTATAGCCATGACAGATCCGTCATGAACTCCATTGAAAGTCAATGGGGACGGATCCGTTTTCTATTGTGTCACAATACCGTTTTGCTCCTCACGACATTGCGGACAGAAAGATATTCAGTCTGCGATGGGAGAGCAACCAAACAGAATGCATTTTGGTGCATTCCATTTCGTTCAGTTTTGTCCCCATTGACAATGAATGGGGACAAAACTGAAGCATTTTCCTCCGCTATTGAGATCCTATGATGAATCTCAATAGCGGAATTGAAAACGCTAATGTGAAAGTAGCCCTACCTGGAGTCTCATCATCCAGAAGAGCTGCCTTCTCAGTCTGTAACCTTGTTCTTTGAACTCTTAACAGCTCATAAATGCTCACTACAGCTCAATTCTTGTCACACTGATAAGAATATGGCTTAAAGCATGTTTATACCGCACAATGTTACAGCAGATTGTAGGAAAGGGTTGATGGTGGATTTAGACTGCCCGAATTTTGGGCAGATTATCGGGAATGACTGTTCCCGCGAATGTTTGTTCCCGACAATCTGCCCATCTAAATGTGCTGCCGATCACCCGATGAATGAGCGAAACGCTCCTTCATCAGGTGATCCTGTCATTCGTGCAGGCACATCAATCACTGTTTCTGGGCAGCAGATCGTGCTGTCTAAACAGCAATCTGCTGCCCAAAAACAACGATTGTGTATGGGGACGAGCAATTGCAATAGTGATCTCTCGTCCGCATACTGAGAAGGAGACCTCTGCATGTAAATGCAGAGGTCTCCTTCACTGAACGAGCAACTGACTGTCGGGTCATGGAAACTGTCATTAGTACGCAGAAGGCATGGGGAGCAACGAGTGAAGCTCTGAGCTGGCAGTACTCACTGCTCCCTGAGAGGGAGCGGTGAGTGAGTGTGGTCCGAAGCAGGAGAGGCAAGTTCATTTATTTATTTTTTGTTTGATGGGGTCGGAGTTGAGGAGGAATGGGGGAAATCTGATACAGGGATCTAATGGAACTTGGGAGTCTGATCTGATGAGGAATGGGGTTCTGATCTGAGGTCTAAGAAGGAATGGGGCTCTGATGAAAAATATTTTTTTCTTATTTTCCTCCTCTAAAACCTAGTTGCATCTTATGGAGTGAAAAATATGGTATATCTGTTGTATATTAGGCCTCTTTCACGCGAACGTATTTTTTGCGGACTCCGATCCGCATTTTTCACATAAAAAATGTGGACCCATTCATTTCTATGTGTCCGCAAAAAATGCTGTCCGCATCCGTATGTCCATTCCATAGCCCGCAAAAAATAAAAAAAATAAAAAATAAAATAAAAATAGAGCATATCCTATTCTTGCCCGTATTACGGACAAGAATAGAACTGTTCTATTAGGGGCCAGCTGTTCAGTTTCGCAAAATACAGAATGCACACGGATGCCATCCGTTGTTTTTGCAGACCGCAAAACACAACGTTTGTGTGAAAGAGGCCTTACTCTAAGGATCTGTATAGGTGTTTTTGTTTCAAGCGTATGCTCTTGGTTGTTAAAGGGCAATATCTAATATATAGGCGTTTATTATTGTCATATACATACACATTAGTCCAGTCTATCTTCAGCAGGACCAGCCAACAATCTAGGGGTCCATCGACACGACAAGTATTTTGCAGAATGCACACGACCAGTCCTATGACAAAAATGTCTATTCCTGCCGGCGATTGCAGACAAGAATATGACATGCTCTACCTTTTTTGTGGCCCACTGAAATCCATGGGTGTGCACCCATTCTGTAAAATTGTGGAATGGATGCGGACCTAGAAATACGGTCGTGTGAACGGACTCTTATGTGGAGGAGCTACCCCCTGACAGATGTTGCTGGAGGAGAAAAGGATTATTTGGGGTAGAACATGCAGAAAACTCTAGATATGACCAAACCTATCTAAACAACAGCACTTGAGTAATCGTGCCAAGGACATGAAGAATAATGAATAGGACCTCAAACTATAAATTGGCATAAAGAAGTATAATGATTACCAAACAATACAAGAGGTAATCCTGTAATAAAATCTGTGCTGCTTGGAATGTATAACCACAAAGACGGGGTGTAAAATACCAGCGGGGATCACAAGTAAACACTTCTATCTAGAACCTGTTCTTATCAATGCACTCCAGAGACCAATATCTTAAAACCTCTCCATTTGTAAAGAGCAGCTGAGGGAAAAAAAAAAAAAAATCTGCTCTATAGACGGCACTACGGATTATATGTGCTCCGTGGCCAAGCTACGTGACTCAGCAAAGCTGAAGCCAAGAGAGAAAATAAATAATTCAGAATACACAGGCAGATTAGGCAACGTTCAGCCGTGTCCCTGCGCTCCGCTTCACCCTTGAACCGCAGATAAATGAGTCAAAGAGCAAAGGTTTTCAAGGGCACAGAATAAGCAACGACTCTTCTGAACACGTATATATTAAAGGGAACCTGTCACCTCACTTAGGGCAGCACTCCAGATGTGGTGAAACTACAACTCCCAGCACGCGCCATTCACTTCTATGGGAGTTCTGAAAATAGCTAAGCAAGTGTGCACGCTGGAAGTCGTAGTTTCACCACAGCTGGAGGGCCAAAGGTTGCTGATCCTCTGATTTCAGAGGTCTGTCACTTCTGAGCTGGCAGTCAGTACTTTTAGGGTGGCTGCACACGACGTGGTTTACGTGCAAAGTGTTTCCTTTATCCTTAGGAGCCGAAACTGACCTGCTGCGCGGATTTTGACATTTGTAGCAAGTCAATTGTTCTTGCAGTAAAACGTCACTAAACCACATAAAAACACTTGATCAATAGTGTGGATTTAGTGCAGATCTCATAAGGATTTTCTGCACCGTGTGCAGCCACCCTTCGCCCTCCTGCACACTGATACCGGTGAACACACACAAAATTGGCACAAATTTCCATGCAGATTTGTGAGTTTCTGCACCATATCCGCAATTTCTAATTGTGGAACAGAAACTGTTTTGAAGCAGATTTGACCCTTCTTGGGAAAAGGGCGATATCTGCAGCCAATACTGCAAATATAACATTGACATGCTGCGGATTTGGAAATTTCCACTTGGGTCTGCAAAGTGTACATAAACTTTGTGCAATGAAATACACTTTGCTGGTATTGTACCACGTTACGGTTTTTCTGCATGGGAATCTGTGTGTATTCAGCAATCTGCAGATGGCCTTCAAGTACTGACAGGAGAGGGAAGGCTGAGGACAGCGATCCCCATCAGACTCCTTTTCCTCACAGCCCTGGCGTGCACTGCAGGGTTCAGCCAGCTCAGAAATGTGTCTATTAATCGGCCATTTTGGCTAATCAGTGTAAAAGGAACGTGTCAACTCGCTGAGGGCGGAAAAGTGTAGTGACAGACCCTTAGATTTTAGAGGTCTGTCACTACACTATTCTGCCCTCAGCGAGTTGACACGTTCCTTTTACACTGATTAGCCAAAATGGCCGATTAATAGACACAATATCGGCACTCAGGTTCTGGGTCATAGTTTCCTTTAGAAATGAAAACTGTGTTGCAGGGACAAATCCATTGCACAATGGACCCCTGACTTATACTGGGGTCTGTTCAGATGGGAAAGGGATGACTTCAGAGAAATATGCTTCCTAATATCAGGTAGGTCTGCTCCCCCATCAATAACTCAATTCGCCTCTGAAGAAGCAGAACAAACAAAAAAAACCTGTTGTTTCTGCCAAATGACAACCCAGCGGCGCCCAACGACCCCCCCACTGGTTATAATGGGGTTTGTTGGGTGTCAGCATTTTATGGGAAAGAATAGTATAGCATGCCGCACTATTTTGTCTGGTATTTTTAACAGAATCTGAACAAACCCTTACCCTAAGGCCATATTCACATGTCCGTATTACTCGTGTGCATCACCACCCAGCTGCGGATTTAACGGAATATACACTAAACAGCATTTTTTTCCTCTCTGCATTTTAGAAGCCACAACTTACTTTTTTCACTGATGTGGCTGTTTGAGGCCTTGTTTTATGCTGGAGAAATTATTTTGGTTTATATAATTCTTTTGTTGTGGAAATAAAGCAAAATTCAAGTTTCATGTGAAATAATCAGATAATTAAATTCTTCAGTTTACTAAAGTTGCATGGATACCTTATATGTGTATTTTTTACAACAAATAATAGCAATGTCACTTTAACATTTTTAATCCCATTATGACACTTATAATGTATTAACATTAGCACACTACCTTATGCTAATACATTATGCTCCGTGTCGATATGACACAGGCGGTTAGGACAACATTAGCGTGCCCTAACAGCAGGCTTACTGAGCAGATAGCCCTGGGGTCCTTCACAGGGCAGACTGAGGATTGCTCCTCCTGTCTCCAATGAGGTCACCATGAAACCCAGTGACCCAAAGGTATGGGGAGTCCCATTTGATCATGCAGAGGAGCTTTCTCCAACCTCAGCTAAGAAAAGGGGCTAAGGACCCATCCTGTTACTAACATAAACAGACGCTTCTTAGCACTACAGCGCACCGACTGCAGCGATGCCAAGATTGTTAATAGGTAAGGACCAGGATCTAGATCTTCAGACCTATGGCATGAATTGATGGTTATAGGACGTTCCAGCCTTGCGTTGCTCTCTATATTTCCATTATGTGGTTCCTCCACAGAAGACTCGGCACACAGCAAGCATCCTGAAATCTGCCACCCCAAGGACATTACCCAACAGAGTCATGCAAATCTGTTTATGAACAGGAGAAACTCGCTTTAATCCTATGAGAAGAACCTGGCCTCACCTATGTGTGTAGTCACGATGAGCAAGCCAAGATCACCTTTGTACAGGATTCAATGTTTGCACACCATGAACTGGTGCGAGTCACGGTCAAATCAGATTAAACTTTGAAGTTATAGTCTAATGAATTCAGACATGGAGTACATTGAACCCTGGTAGAATATACAGGAGAGGAACATTTTTGTCATGTCAAACCAGAATTTAATGTGTGTGTCTTCAAAAGGAATAAAACTGTGCATTGTTGTTTTTACGAAGAAATACAAGGTATCATGGTAAAGTCCGATTATGGTCCATGATATGACACTTATAGCACCCTGTAAAGTCTCATAAAAGCCAGTCAGAGGTATATATCGAGATGTATATACAGAAAATGTAGTGCTCTAACATGATGTGAACAGAGCCCATCATGTTCTCTGGCCATCAGGATCCTCTGGTGTTATCCAAACAAGACTTGGATTCTGCAAAGATACAGGATATTTAAAGGGAGTCTGTCAGCAGTTTTGTCAATGCAAAACTGCTGACAGACATTAGTATGGGACTCAAATGCATACCTCTGGGCAGGCAAGTTGCAGTGCCTCCGGCTTAATTCTCCACAGCCCGCCGCCATTAGCTGTGAGTGACGGCTGCAGCGGTCTCCTGGTTGGATGCTACAGCTATCACTCCCAGCAGAGCAGAACAGCTATGGAGCGCTTCAAAGACTGAGTTTGAAGCACTGCAGCCTTCGGCACACCTCTGATGCACTTCCAATGCAGTTGTGAGGGCGGTTGGTGCAGGATTCAAACTTCATTTTTGCAGCAATACTGTGATTATGAAGTAGTAGTTACGTATTAGCTCCTGTCTGTTGCGTCACCAATGTCTGTCAGCAGTTTTGACCAAACAAGACTGCTGACAGACTAAGAAAAAAGGCCAAAGCAATTTGTCCAATCTATTCTAGGGAGTGGTGAATCTGACGAAAAAACGTGAACACCTCTAATAAAACTTGGTATGATTGGCTATCATGGCATATAAAAATAAAAACTTAGGGCCAGTTCATATGGTGTTTTTTGCCATCGGAATTTTACGCAGACAACAAGCCAAAATTCTTTGGGGGGGGGGGGGGGGGCGGTTTAAAGCTGGCACTGAGCCAAGAACGGACATTGGAGCTAAGCAGTGAGCTGGACTGTGGCCTCTAAAGACAAATGCTGCAGAAACCCAAGCGGGGTCTCTCACTGTAAACATGAGAATTTGGACAATGTAAAAACCCCCGTTCCGTGTGAACGCTCACTTGGGGTACTGTCAAACACCGCGTTCGTCACATGGGAATGTGTCCCAAAGCAGAAGGGCTGCACAGAACTAATGACAGAAGTGGTAACTCCCTGCAGTAAGTTAATGGATCAAAAAACCAACTGCACTGCAAGGAGTTACCACGTCTGGCATTACTTATTTGCATGGCCCTGCTGCTTTGGGCCACCATGTGTTACAACACCCTAAATAGGGTTTTCCCATAATAAATATTTATCACATCTCCACCTGACTGATCGCTGGAGACCTACCTCATTACTGCACCACCGCAACAAGGAGGTGAAGATCAACTGTAGTATCTGTACTCATCAGTGGTTGGACCGGAGCCACAAGATGATACAGATCTACACACGGAGGTTAACGCTCAGGTGTATGCCGCTGGCTGATGGACTGTGACCTGCAGGTGACCTAGGGTGCTCTCACCTCACTCTTATGGGCCCCCTAGTTAGACAATTTTTTATTTTTTTTTTTTAATTCCACCCGAATGTCCCAGCCATAATGCAACACATTCACTTATTTCATTTTTTGTTTCACTGTTTCACTTTCCACATTTGATTTGATTCACTAGGACTTCGAAGAGTCGCAGCACCCTTATGAGCTACCCCCTGAGATCTAGGGGATGTGTCTGTGTGTGTGACTATTAGGTTCCTCGCCCCCCTGCAAACCCCTTGGTTTCCTCCTTCAAGGGTCTTGACCAACACCTGGGGCGGCAGCTCAGGTTGAAGCCAGAGAAGGAGGGCAATTTCTCATCTTTGGCTGGGCCCTGGTCCCAACCCTTGCAGGTGCCTTCTGACTTGGAGGGTTGTAAATGGTGTATGGGGGACCCACCTCTTAAGAAGGTCTGGGTAGGTGAACGTGTTCTTGGAACCATGAAAAGCCTGCTACAGGTAGAGGATGCATGAGGTCTGGAAGGGTAGTGCACAATAGCCAGGCGTATTCCTGTCATAAGGGTTGATGGCATCCTGAGAAGATATTCTGTCATTATTGGATCTTTGGGTTCCAGTGGATAAGACATAAATACTAGATCAGTGGGGGCCCAGTCTGGAAACCCTCTCCAATTAGCTGGTCAGAAATAGCTCAGATTCCGGAAACAGGCACT
The DNA here is from genome assembly GCA_900303285.1 of Rhinella marina. Classification (NCBI taxonomy): domain Eukaryota; kingdom Metazoa; phylum Chordata; class Amphibia; order Anura; family Bufonidae; genus Rhinella; species Rhinella marina. The sequence continues at coordinate 133,856 of ONZH01016424.1, forward strand.
GGATCTACACAGCGCCATCCACTGTGCAGTGGCCAGAGCTGGTTACTGCAGCCATGCTCCCATTCACTTGAACTGGATCAGCGCTGCAGTAACCAGCTCTGGCCACTATGCAGTTCCAGTACCGCAGCTAATGCTGGACGGCTGATGGGAGTGCAGGTGTCAGACCTCCACAGATCCGACATGGATTACCTGTCCTGAGGAAATAAAAAACATTACGTTTTAGTTCATCAGTGAATGGAAATATTTAAGCCCAAGGGGGTGTCCGTGCCGAAATCTCACCAAAGACCGCCCGGCGGCCGCGTCCCTCTCTGCCTCCCATATATCTTAATGTCCTTCTGCTGCAGCATTAAGCTGCCGCCTCCTACTGAGATGTATGGGAGGCAGAGAGGATGGGGCCACCACCCGGTTTTCGACAAAATTTTGGAGCGGCTGTCTGTCAAAATTCCACTTAAAAATCCGCCTGGTGAACGTACCCTAAGCCTTGGGATGTCTCTAAGCAAACTCTGCAGCAGTGTGAAAGCATGACTAGTCCAGTCTCTAAATATAAACCATAGGCAGCAGCCTATGGATGGCCATACAGGCGCTGCGGGTTCATACACTGCATGGAGCTATCCAACGGGGAGGCAGATTCCTTAAAAAAAAAGTAGGAAACAGGTGCTCTAAATACATGGAGGGGGGGGGGGGGAGAGTCATTCATTATGACCCACACCAGAAACTGAAGGAAGAAAAAAAAAAAAAAAAAAAAAAAAAGAATAATAATAAATAAAAACATATAAACCCACGGTTTGTGATTTTTTGAACGTCATTGTGCCTAAATTTATGTGTGCCATTCCTACACTGCCCTTGCCACTTTCTAATAAGTGGGAATGATGGGGCGAGGCATCCGCTCTGGCACATTCACTATAATTTATGACACTAACTGCACCTCTTCATGAAGTAAGTGGACCCTCTGGCGGTGCAGGGGATTGCACCAGAAATCTGGCTAAAGAGTCACAAATTTTGACACTCACTATTTTTTTTTTTAAACATAAAAATCTGCAACTTTTCATGATTTTATGCCACTTTCAAGACGTGGACAGGTCAGAGGAATCCACTGCAACTCTTTAATAAGTTGCAGGGTAAGTCCCACTCTTCCACCAGGGGGGGGGGGGGGGATTCAAAGCCGTACCAAATCTATCACACAACAAGCAGCACTTGATAAATCTGGCAGACTCCAAAGACTGACGAGGGACATTTATCCTCCCCTATGACCCTGAAAAACTGGTGCCAAGAAGTCACAAAGTTTGGCGCACGCTGTGGTCACGCAAAATTGTCCAACTTTGAGAGTTTCAGACACTGCTTGTGACTTTTCAAACTGGTAGGTGGTGTGGGGGCGGCCAGTCACATTTACTATCCTCTACACCAGGAACGGGGCACAGAGTATAGCGCATGTCCACACCACACCGCTCTGTGTTGTAGGTCTGCGCTTTAGCACTTTGGCCTGCGCCTGTCAATAATTGTGCGCCATCAGATGCCTGCGGAGAGAGATTAAGACCGGCACGTTAAACACCAGCCTTGCTAAATGTCCCCAGAATTCAAAAATTCCCCCTGTTAGGTCAGGTAGTAAAGTAGCAAACCTAATATGTTAATATAATGTTTCTTATGCAACAATGATGCTGAATTCAGTATCACCCCTATTCTCCACCCTACTAGCACACCCACACGCCAAGCCCCACTTATTGCATAATTTCTATGGGAGAAAATTAGTAGTCCTAGTACTACAGGAGAATATGTACTCCTCTGGGATCAGAAGGGAAGCCCCGGAATACGGAAGAGATACGCACCCTAGTCAGTCAGAGCCCTTCTCCACCCTGCAGCCAGGCTGCCCGCGGCCCACTCACCTCCTCCAGGAACTTGGTGACATCGAACACCTTATGGTGGATGATGATCCAGGTGCTCTTGCTGCTGTTGTGCTTCTGGATCTCCTCTAAGGTGTAGTACTTCACGTCATTCTGGTCGGCCATAATGCCACAGGACAGAACAGCGCACTCCTCGATCACAGCCTGACTTCTCCGCACTGCTGGCTGCTCCCTCCTGCACCCCGGCTACTTCCCTCCCTTAGCCTGAGGCGTCCTCTCATTGGTCCAAGTAACGTCCGACAACGCCCAATCAGAACAGGCGAAGCTCCTAGCTCTCTATTGGACGAGGAGAATGTGTCGGGACTGCTAATTGGTTGCCGTTGGGGCGGGAAAGTTTCAGTCAATGTGAGGGGGTGGGGCGTTATCGTGTGACGTGACTGGCAGCTTTGCCTCCTGTCAGCCGTTCTCCTCTCCGGGCGTCCGAGTTCAGATTGAAGTTCATTGCCGTAGTGTAGTGATATAATTGGGAGTAAGGGTCAGTCGGGGGCTAATGGTCACACACTGAAGCTGCTGTGAATGGTATACTTGAGTTGGCATAGCATTTGTGTGACCAGAGATAACCAGTATTTAGATAGCGGTGCTTGTAAAGATAGTAATCATTTTAGGGGCACGTCAGTACTTTGCTGCCAGTTTTGCAGCGCTAGTCAGTGTAAATTTCAAGTTGAAGCCATTAGAAACAGGGGTGCACCACCAATGAGGCCAGGTGAGGCGATCGCCTCAGGCAGCACCAGGAAGGGGCAATAGGAGGGCAGCGGAAGGGCCATGGGCAATGAATGCTTTTATGGTGGCTGTTTCAGTTTTCACCTCAGGCAGCAGAAAGGCTAGGTGCACACCTGGAAACAGGTCCCAGTAAGAACTAGGTATATCTCTTCTTCCTGAAATCACATGAAAATCCATGAACATTGTATCAGTCAGTCAGAGCCACCCAGGGGCATAGCTATAGGGGGTGAAGAGGTAGGAGTCACTACCAGGTCCAGGAGCCTGAGGGGGTCTAAACACCCTTGTGCCGCATAAAACACCAGTATTATAGAAGGTGCAATCTGGTCAAGTTATACGTCTGGCTGGAGGGAAGGGGTTAGGTCAAGAATTTGGCATGGGGGAGATGCCGTTTTATTTTTTTTGCTTCAGGTAGCACGAAGGCCATGTGCTTCCCTGGCCACAAAGCAGTGAGGGAAGGGGGAGCCCAAGCTAAACCAGGGCCCATGAGTATAGGGAATTTCATATTTAGAAATTAGTTTCCGCTTTGTTTAGTGGTAAAAGCAGAATTGCGTTATGGAATCCGTTACCACGGACCATAACGCAGTTCTTTGAGAGACGTTCCGTTATTCATTCCGTCATAATAGAAGTCCCGTCCAGTCTCTGTTATGTACGCCATAGACTTCTATTATAACGGAATGAATAATGGAATGCCTCTAAATGCATTCCGTCATAGAATTGCGTTATCTCTACCCATGAGCCTTTAGCTACATCTCTGGATTAATGAAAATAGTCGCTTTTTGTGTCTAAAGCAGGGGTGCACATCTTTTTTTGTCTGGGGACCACATTGTCACATTGCTCTATTTCAAGGGGCAGCAAAAAAACAATAAGAATAATAATCGTCGCTCTTTTGCATCAGCCTATTACACTACTCCCTCATTTAGTTGTATTGATTATTGGTGACCCATCCCTGATTACACAGGGAGATGTGCTGATGATAATTGTACATCTTTCATCCTGATAAAATATGCAAATTAGCCGACAAACAAGTGATTGCCGGTTAATAGGCTAATCGGCGACACAATTATACAGGCCAGTTATCAGGAATGAGCGTCCCTATGAAGACTTGTTCCCAGTAATTGTCCTGAATATCATGCAGTGTAATATGGGCTTAAAGGGATTTCCTAGTAAAAATTATTTTTTAACAAGCGCCTGCAGCATAGCTCCTGTAACAGAACATTTATACTTACCTGCTCCCTGCCGCTCTGGTCCTTTACACAGCCCCCACTGCCTCCATCTTCCGGCCCCTGTGCTGTTTACATCTGTCAGCGCATGGGCAAAGTCACATGTACCTCTCCAGCCAATGAGAGGCTTCAGCAGTGATATGGCCACAAGCAGCGTGTCACCACTGAAGCCAATCATTGACTGGAGCGGTGTATGTGGCCATGCACTGCCAGGTGTAAACAGCGCAGGGACCAGAAGATGGAGACAGTGGGGGCTGTGTAAAGGACCAGAGCGGTGTGGAGCAGGTAAGTATGCATTTTTACTGGAAAAACCTAGAAAAGTGATGACATTTTCTTCCATCCTGCGCCTATTCATAAAATAGTGCTTTCCTTTACTGCCGCTCACTGGTTATTACCGCCTCCTGCCCCCCCAGTTACAGGTGCCATGTAATAACCAGTAAGCACTTGTCTTTTATAGCGGGGAGATCTCTTACTGGTTAACCCTTTACTGACCAGGCCTGAAACCAGATACTTTTTTGTGATTTAGTGAACATGGTGGTTACAGCTGTAACCTTTTTATTTGTTGGACAACCAAAATAATTTTTGTACATTTTTTTTCCTAACACACGGGGTTTTATAATTTATGTTTTAGTTTTATTTGGGGGAAACTATACAAAACATTTTTAAAAAGTCATTTTTTTTACCAAACTTTTTAAACCTTGTTCACACATCAGTTATTTGATCAGTTATTTCCATCAGTTATTGTGAGCCAAAACCAGGAGTGGAGGCTACATAGAGATGAGCTGTAATGGAAAGATCTGCACCTGTTCTGTGTTTTTGACCTGCACCTGGTTTTGGTGACTCAAATAACTGACGTGTGAACAAGGCCTAAGGCTGAGTTCATACTTTAGTGTTTTTGGTCAGTGATTTCCATCAGTTAGGCCCCATTCAGACGACCGTGTTTCATGGCCATATATGGGCAGTGAAAGCCCGGCCTGTGCTGCCCCAGAGGACGGGAGCGCACGGTGTCATAGGTTGCTATGACGCCGTGCGCTTCCTGAGGCCGCCGCCGTACAGTGAAACACGGTCGTCTGAATGGGGCCTTATTGTGATGGAACCCATAGAACAGGTGCGGATCTTTCCCTTACACCTGATCTCTGAGTAGCTTCACTGCTGGTTTTGGATCCCAATAACTAAGGCCCCATTCACACGACCTTTATTTATTCCGTGTCCGTATAAAAACGGAACGGAAGACATACGGAATGTCTTCCGTAGTGTTCCGCATTTTTGCGGACCCATTGACTTTTAATGGGGCTACGGACATGTTTTGCGGACAAGTATAGGACATGTTTCATTTTTTTTGCGAGAGAACTTCCGTAATATACGGATGCGGAATGCACACGGTGAAATGAATCCGTATGGTTCTCATCTTATCCGGAAAAATGCGGATAAGATACGGAAATGAACATATGGTCGTGTGAATGGGGCCTAAGGGTGATGGCACACAGTGCAGTTCTGACATGCAGTTAGGCCCCATTCACACGACCGTATGAATGGGACCATATCTATCCCGCAATATTGCGGAATAGATGCGCCCCCATTCATCTCTATGGCGAGCGGGGAGCCGTGGCTCCATATGAAGCATGTCCTATACTTGTCTGTGCGTGTGAACAAGTATAGGCATTTTGAATGGGGCCACCTGGCGTGTGTTCCGAGCGCTGCGGAGCACACGCCAGGCGGCCCACGTATTATTGCCGCAATAATATGGCCGTCTGAATGGGGCCTTAGTATGTAGTTTTCAATTTAACCAGTTTAGCAGCCTTGTTAAACCCTGGTGTTCTGCATTGTGGGAATGATTTAATTCATTTAAGCTTGCTACAATAAAAAAACTGCTTCTCAGACCTGCACTGTGTGCCATCACCCTAATGGAAATAGCAGATCCAATAACTGAAGTGTGAACTCAGCCTTAGGCCCCTTTCACACGAGCGAGATTTCCAATGTGTGGAAATCGCAGCCCTGGTCCCCATTGAAGTGAATGGGTCTGCGTGAATGACGCATTTGCGTGATTCACTGATGGTTGCTAAGAGATGTTGTTTGTAAACATTCAGTTTTTTATCACGCATGTGAAAAACGCATCCAAGCGCTTCGCACCCGCTGACTGACTGCAATTGCGTGCGGATTTTCCGGAACGCACCCTGAACGCATCCGGACTGAATCCGTGACACTTGTGTGAAAGGGGCCATTCAGCACAGCGGAACACACGGCCGGGCGCCCCATTCAAAATGCCTATACTTGTCTGCTTTATCTTTTTATGCGGATCCGTGGCACGGAGCTGCTCCATGCCGCGGCTGTGCACTCCCATAGAGGTGAATGGGGCCGCATCTATTCTGCAATATTGCGGAATAGATACAGCCCCATTCATACAGTCGTGGCTTCAGTGAAAAACACATTGCATCCGCAAGCAAGTACAGATGCAATGTGTTTTTCACTGATGTTGTTTGTAAACTTTCAGTTTTTTATCACGCACGTGAAAAACGCATTGCACCCATGCGGAAAAAACTGAAACACTGAATGCAAACGCAGCCAAAACTGACTGAACTTGCTTGCAAAATGGTGTGAGTTTCACTAAACGCATTCTGAATGTGTGAAAGAGGCCATAGGTCTCATGCACATGACCGTATGTATTTTGCGATCCTCAAAAAATACGGATGTTGTCCATTTGCTTTCAGTATTTTGTGGAACGGAACAGCTGGCCCGATAGAACAGTCCTATCCTTTTTCGTAATGAGGACAATAATAGGACATGATCTATTCTTTTGCGGAATGGACATATAGAAACGGAATGCACATGGAGTAACTTCCAATTTTTTGTGAAACCATTGAAATTAAAGGGGTATTCCCATCTTACACAAATATCCTAGCCCCCATTGTCTGATATATTGAGAACGGAGCGGGGAGTGCTGTGCCTGGAGAACCCTGGGTTTCCCGGGGTCTGGCCACCACCAGGCACAGCTCCCCGCTGCTCCCATAGAAATGAATGGGAGTGTACCGCGCATGAGCTAGTGCTTAGCTATTTTTGCCGTGGCTCCCGGCTCCATAGAGGTGAATGGGGCCGCATCTATTCCCGCATTTTTGCGGATAGATACAGCCCCATTCATACGGTCGTGTGAATGGGGGCTTAGAGGAGTGGAGCGGCTCCTGCCTGTGCAGGCCTCGCTAAGCTAAATGCTGACATGAAGGACTCTTAGCTTAGTGGAGCTGGCAGTAGCCGCTGCGCTCAGCTAATCCTGGCATAGCACATGGTTACAGAGTACCCATGTGTTAGGCCCCTGTCATACGAGCGTCATAGATTTGGTCTGGATGCGTTCAGGGTGCTTTCAGGGAAACTCGCACCATTTCGCAAGCAAGTTCAGTCAGTTTTGTCTGCGATTGCGTTCAGTTGTTCAGTTTTTTCTGTGTGGGTGCAATGCGTTTTAATGCGTTTTTCACGCACGTGATAAAAAACTGAAGGTTAACAAACAACATCTCTTGGCAACCGGACTTGCTTCAGGATGCAATGGGTTTTTCACTTAAGCCCCATTCACTTCTATGGGACCAGGGCTGCGTGAAAAAGGTAGAATATAGAACATGCTGCTTTTTTCACGCAACGCAGAACTGATGTGTTAAAAAACCAGCTCATGTACACAGACCCATTGAAATGAATGGGTCAGGATACAGTGCAGGTGATATGCGTTCACATTACGCATTGCACCCGCACGGAAAACTCGCTCATGTGAAAGGGGCCTTATGCCAGGATTTGGTAAACCTCGGGGGGAGCAACAATATGCGCTGCTGCCTGTACTCACTGCACTGTTGCGGCCCCATTCATAAAATGTGCTTTAGGGAGGGGAAAGTGTAATAAAAATACAAAATACATGAATAAACTATATTGCAAAAACTATTATTAGGGACATGTTCACTCTTTAAATATACAAACTGACACCAAAATAAATGATTATAATTAGTTCCCTGTTTTGTGCCGGTCGTTTTGTTATATAATGTGTATAGTTTCAGGTGAATGGGGCGATAATGGCGACGGTTTTGGTTGGTGTGGGTGTTTTTTCTATTATGTATTTTATTATTTTTTATCTTTTTTTTTCTTTTGCTTAATTTTTCATATATATTCTGCTACATAATATGTCCCCTATACATAGTGGAGGACATTTATCAATAATGGCGTAATTTGTGCCAAGAAAATACTAACATTACAAATCAAAAGCGTTGATTTGCCTCACCTCATATATCTAAAGCACATGGCACTTGTAAAATGTGACTTAAAAAAAAAAAAAAAACTTGATTATTCACCTATTTCTCTTGGTTTGCGACATTGTAATGCAATTAGCACAAACATGCGACTTTTGTGAAATGCGCAATTTCAGCCATCCCCTGCCAGACCACACTTGCGACTTTTGAAACATATTTGCGACTTTTGATGCAAATTATTATTGTTTTTTTGTTACATCTCAATTTACTGACAAAACAGTTGTTTAGCTAATTTATATTAGATAAAAATAAACACATCCTGTTTTAACCCCTTCATGACATAGCCATTTTTCACCTTAAGGACCAGGCCAAATTTTGGAAATATGACATGTGTCACTTTATGTGGTAATAGCTTTGAAACACTTTTACTTATCCAAGCCGTTCTGAGATTGTTTTCTCGTGACACGTTGTACTCCATGACAGTGGTAAATTTGAGTCAATATAAATCACCTTTATTTATTAAAAAATCCTAAATTTACAGAAAATTTGGAAAAAATTGTAATTTTCAAACTTTGAATTTCTCTGCTTTTAAGGCACATTGTGATTTCTCACAAAATAGTTATTACTTTACATTTCCCATATGTCTACTTTATGTTACCATCATTTTGTAGATATAATTTTATTTTTTGGGGACGTTAGAAGGCTTAGAATTTTAGAAGTAATTCTTAAAATTTTTAAGAAATTTTCCAAAACCATTTTTTTGAAGCAACAGTTCAGTTCTGAAGTCACTTTGTGGGGTTAACATAATAGAAACCACCATAAATGACCCCATTTTAGAAACTACACCCCTCAAGGTTTTCAAAACTAATTTTACTAACTTTGTTAACCCTTTATGTCTTCCACAAGATTTAAAGGAAAATGGAGATGACATTTCTAAATTTCACTTTTTTGGCAGATTTTCCATTTTAATCCATTTTTTCCTGTAACACATCAAGGGTTAATAGCCAAACAAAACTCAAAAACTATTACCCTGATTCTGCGATTTACAGAAACACCCCACATGTGATTGTAAACTACTGTATGGGCGCACAGCAGGGCGCAGAAGGAAAGGTGCGCCAAATGGTTTTTGGAGGGCAAATTTTGCTGGACTGGTTTTCAGACACCATGTCCCATTTGAGGCCCCCCTGATGCACCCCTACAGTAGAAACAACCAAAAAGTGCCCATATTTTGGAAACTAAGGGATAAGGTGACAGTGTTATTGATATTATTTTGGGTTACATATGATTTTTGATCGCTTTATATTACACTTTTTGTTAGGCAAGGTAACCAAAAATGGCTGTTCTGGCTCAGTTTTTATTTTTATTTTTTTACTGTGTTCACCTGAGGGGTTAACTCCTGTGATATTTTTGTAGAGCAGGTTGTTACGGACGTGGCGATACCTAACATGTATAGTTTTTTTTAATTTATTTAAGTTTTACACAATAATATCATTTTTGTAACAAAAAAATCATGTTTTAATCTGTCCAATGTCTGAGAGCTGTAGTTTTTTTATTTTTTGGGCAATTGTCTCAGGTAGGGGCTCATTTTATGCGGGAAGAGGTGACGGTTAGATTGGTACTATTTTGAGGGGCATACGCCTTTTTGATCGCTTGCTATTAAAATTTTTGTGACGTAAAGTGACAAAAATGGCTTTTTTTACCCTGTTTTTATTTTATTTTTTTTACTGTGTTCACCTGAGGGGTTAACTCATGTGATATTTTTGTAGAGCAGATTGTTACGGATGTGGTGATACCTAACATGTATAGTTTTTTTTATTTATTTAAGTTTTACACGATAATATCATTTTTTAAACAAAAAAATCATGTTTTAGTCTCTCCATAGTGTGAGAGCTGTAGTTTTTTTATTTTTTGGGCAATTGTCTCAGGTAGGGGCTCATTTTTTGCGGGAAGAGGTAACGGTTAGATTGGTACTATTTTAAGGGGCATACGCCTTTTTGATCGCGTGGTATTGCACTTTTTGTGATGTTAAGTGACAAAAAATGGCTTTTTTGACACTGTTTTTATTTTATTTTTTTACGGTGTTCACCTGAGGGGTCAGGGCATGTGATATTTTTGTAGAGCAGGTTGTTACGAACGTGGCGATACCTAACATGATTGGGGTATTTTTTTTCTTTTTTTTACTAATTTTAAATTTGAGTTTTGGGGGGAAAAATAGGATTTTTTTAAAACTTTTTTTTAACTTTTTTTTTTTTTACACTTTTTTAGACTCAGACCCACTTGGTTCTTGAAGAACCAGTGGGTCTGATTGTTCTATAATACACTACAGTACACTGTATAGTGTACTGCAGTGTATTTTCATTCTTGCTAAGCCTTGTCAGGCTCCTGCCTTTAGCAGGAGCCTGATGAGGCTTAGCTTACACCATGGCAAGCAGACGCTTCTGAAAGCGTCTGGTTGCCATGGTAACCATTGGGACGCTACCAGAGCAGAACAGCGTCCCGATGGAAGGGGGAGGGAACTTCCTCCCCTTCTTCAGCCCACACCATCGGCGCTGCCAGCGCACCGCAGCGCCGATGGGAGAGGGAGGGAGCTCCCTCCCTGCTGTTAACCCTTTCCATGCCGCGGTCCCTACGGAAGGGAAGGGGTTAAACTGCTGACATCGGCGCCAGCACCGATACTCTGCTTTCACCCGCTCGGCCATCCTGAAAATCAATGCGGCGGCGATGCCGCCGCCATACCGCCCGCCCGCCGCACATTACACCCCCCCACCCCCCCTGAAAAATGGCTACAAATAGCGATCTGGGGTGGGGGGGGGTGTATATAGAATATACATTTTGAAAAAATTATTTATTTATTTATTTTTTTACATTAAAAAACATTGCATCGCTGTGATTGGCTAGTCTGTATAGACTAGCCAATCACAGCGATCGCTAGCCCGGGACCGCCCCCATTGGTCCCGGGCTGGTAAGCTGAGACCCCTGGCTGTAAGTAACAGCCGGGGTCTCAGCACTGTCACCATGTCAGCAGACATGGTGACAGTTTAATGTAATGACGAGTATACTCGTCATGGAGCGTTAAATAGTAGTGCTCCATGACGAGTATACTCGTCATATAGCGTGAAGGGGTTAATATTTATCTATCACTTGTTCCCATGACAAGTTGTTTTTTCTTTTCATATATGCGACTTTTTGACAAAAAGTCGCATCTTTCTGTCATAAATGCAACTTTTTACACAAAACACCGCCACATAAAGTGGCTTAATTGTCAGCAACAATTTGAGCCATTTCTGCCGATAAGAGGATGATAAATAAGGCATGATATGCGCCAATTTTATAGCCTCGCCCACTTTGACATTTATTTCTGGTGTTATGCATACTTTATGGTAAAAATTCAGGGAAAAACAGTTGATATGTTTGGCGCAAATCAAAACGCCATTCTTTTTGGCGCATTTTATGCCATAATTCTGGTGTAGCATGCTTAGTAAATGTCCCCCTTTATGTTTTTTTTATCATTTTTTACTTTCATTTGTATTTTATTAATATTTTATTTTTTTATACTTGTTTTATCACTTATTTTTTTTAAATATATTTTTGCTACATAATATTTCCCCAAAGAGGTCATAAAAAGACTATTGGGGCACAGTGATCACTTTTATTTTGCACTTTTTCATTTTTATTTTTTCTTTTATGTGTATTTTATTATTTTGTTTATTTTTTAAATAATTTTCTATTATTTTTTTTTAAATATATTTTTGCGACGCAATATCTCTCCCAAGAGGACTTTTGCTAGACTGCAGAAGCTGTAGTACAACGTAGTGCAGCGCTCCCGGCAGAAGTCAGGGCCACAAACCATGCCTCTGTCGACCACATGCAGCCCGCAGGTTGTGCACCCTGGTCTAAAGCAATATGTTCCACATTCACACTGTTCAATATGATGAATGTGGAGTCGGAGGCGCTAGAAATGTAATGATTCCAGCTTAAAAAGAACATAACCTGTTATTAATATTGTGTCATTTATTAACTTTTATAAAAATTTAGAAATGTTAATCCCAAATACAGTAAATTTAACCTAAATGTATTTACTGTATTTTTTGGACAATAAGATGCAATTTTTTCCCCCAAAAGTGGAAGTGCATCTTATAGTCCAAATGCTAATGAGCGTGCGAGGCATAGGGAAGTGAGGGCAGCGCTGTGTTGTCTGTAATCACCCTCCCTGGTCTTCTTCCAGGTCCTGCTGTTAACTATGTATTGAACACACACAGTGTCAGGACGTAGTGCATGTAGTTGCGCTCTATGACCTGACAATGTGCGCCGTCAGGTCACAGTATACAGCGGAACCTGGAAGAAGCAATACATGGAGCGGTGAGTCATGGATCTGCAGCGCTGTCCAGAGCAAGCAAGGTAAGTTTATTTATTTTTTGTAACATCCGATGGGGATTTGATCTGAGGCTGATTGGGGGTCAAATTTAAGTCTGACGTGGGTCTGATATGAGGCTAATGGAGGCTAGGGAGGTCTGATAGCAGGCTGATGGAGACTGAGGGTCTGATCTGAGCAAAGCAGGATATTCTAGTGGTGATAGAAAATCTTTCCTGTGTTCTCCCCTGTCCTTATACTATAATCAGTGATAAGCAGGGTGTTCTAATGGTGATAGAGAATCAGTTCTCACCTCTCCTGTTTTTTCCCCTGTCCTTATACTATAATCAGTGATAAGCAGGGTGTTCTAGTGGTGATAGATAATCAGTTCTCACCTCTCCTGTGTTCTCCCCTGTCCTTATACTATAATCAGTGATAAGCAGGGTGTTCTAGTGGTGATAGAGAATCAGTTCTCACCTCTCCTGTGTTCTCCCCTGTCCCTTATACTATAATCAGTGATAAGCAGGGTGTTCTAGTGGTGATAGAGAATCAGTTCTCACCTCTCCTGTTTTTCCCCTGTCCTTATACTATAATCAGTGATAAGCAGGGTGTTCTAGTGGTGATAGAGAATCAGTTCTCACCTCTCCTGTTTTTTCCCTTGTCCTTATACTATAATTAGTGATAAGCAAGGTGTTCTAATGGTGATAGATAACCAGTTCTCACCTCTCCTGTGTTCTCCCCAGTCCTTATACTATAATCAGTGATAAGCAGGGTGTTCTAGTGGTGATAGAGAATCAGTTCTCACCTCTCCTGTTTTTCCCCCTGTCCTTATACTATAATTAGTGATAAGCAGGGTGTTCTAGTGGTGATAGAGAATCAGTTCTCACCTCTCCTGTTTTTTCCCTTGTCCTTATACTATAATCAGTGATAAGCATGGTGTTCTAATGGTGATAGATAACCAGTTCTCACCTCTCCTGTTTTTTCCCTTGTCCTTATACTATAATCAGTTCCCACCTCTCCTGTTTTTTCCCTTGTCCTTATACTATAATTAGTTATAAGCAGGGTGTTCTAGTGGTGATAGAAAATCAGTTCTCACCTCTCCTGTGTTCTCCTTTGTCCTTATACTATACTTTTTGGCAATAAGCAAGGTGTTCTATTGGTAATAGAAAATCAGTTATCTTCTGTCCTGTGTTCTACCCGTCCCCTATACTATAATCAATGATAAGCAGGATGTTCTACTGGTGATAGAGAATCAGTTCTTACCTTTTCTGTGTTCTCCTGTCACTTATACTATAATCAGTGATGCACAGGATGTGCTAGTGATGATAATCAGTTTCACCTCTCCTGTCTGCCACCGCCCGTGTGTCAGTGCTCCAGTCCATGGCATGATCATCTGCTCCACTGCAGCCTATAAATGGCTTCAGCGGCGATGTGTCTCCATGTCACCACTGAATCCAGTTATTGGCTGCAGTGGAGTAGATGATAATACCCATGGCAGAGAGGAAGCAAACAAGTCTCGGTCAGAAAGATAGGCTCATGGGAGGCAGTGCACAGGACCGGAGCTGCAGGTGGCAGGTAAGTAGGACTTTTACCATTGTGGAGGGAAGCTGTGGGCTCATGTGAAAAGTTATTTCTCCCTTGACAGCCCTTTTATCGCAAGCACTGAATATAACAGCTGCACTTTTTAAATGTTTCTTTTATTGCCATTTAGACTTGCACATGATTCTCTGCATTTCCAGGATATATATTTAGCTTTTCTAAGGACAAATTGATGGATTTCTTAAAATTATTAAGTGTATAATGCCCCTTTCACACGAGCGGGAGACTCGCATGTCTCCCGCAACACATCTACAGGGCTGGACTCCGGCACTGACTGGGATCGTATATAATGCTATGCGATCCCTGTCAGTGCCGAGTCCAGCCCTGTAGATGCGTTGCGGGAGACGTGCGAGTCTCCCGCTCGTGTGAAAGGGGCATAAGTGTTAATAAATGCATAGTGCATTGCATATTTACTTGCAGAAATTGTATTCCAATAAATATTAAGTTCTATCTAGGTAGCCTGACAATGTTACAGCAGTTCTCACTTTCCCCATGCACTCTCCCCTGTTATCAGGGAGAAACCTTGGGTCAGATGAGTTCTTGGCATGCAGTACATGGAACTTTTATGATAGGCCTGTTTTAATCTTTTATTTTGTAAGTGCAATAAAGCGAGATTTCTTGCTGAGTCCTGGCATACTATACTATCTGCAGTTCCTTCTGTAAGTTGCAGGGGAGATGGCATTGCTGAAGTGAGAGCTTTCCGTGGGCATTCTCTTGTAATCTTGTGGAACTGGAAGAGGCAGAAAGCAGCAGCAGTGTGGATGAGAATGAATAAAAAAAAAGTCTATCACGGAAAACGAACCACCACACAGATAAGGTCGAATTTGCTTATTTATTACATCTTAGGTCAGTCATTGTATTGAGAAGTGTGAATTTGGACCACATAGCTCTTACTCTTAATCTAGTTTTAAAGGTTGTATCTCTGGATGTATGGCAGCTAGAACAGCTTACAAGCTTTGAATAAAGAGCAGGCTCACATCTCTAGCTAGTAAACAGCTTGAGATATTCCAGGGTAAAGCAGCCCCACATCAGCCGGCTGTAGTCTCAGCTAGCCTGTAGGAAGAGAGTGGGCGAAGTGCTAACAGACAGCAGGAGGAGAGACACAGATACTCCTCTCTCCGTTTCTAACTGTACACGTCCCTAGGTGGAGGGTAACATGGAATTATGCATGCTATCAACCATCAATTAGAGAACATACTTGTGCTCTCACACATAATGGGCGTATTTTTTTCCTTCAGAAAATTAGATGTGCACTTGCCCATCTAATCGCCCCTCTGCAAGTAAGTAGGCCATGAGCCAGACGTTTACCAGCACCCGGAGCACAGTGCCAACTAAGTCGCTGTAAACACTCACATCACAAACACCCAAACATCAAAAAAGTTTACAATTTACACTGTGCCTATCCTGTCCATTCCTGATCTTTAGAATATGCAGAACACTTATCTAGTGATACCCATTCAACACAGCAATAATAGCCATAACAATCATCACTAGTGAGGAATCTAATATATTACTGACAGATAGAATGTAATCATTCAGAAAAGACAAGTTCATTCACTGTCACCACAAATGATCTGTTTCAAATGGGCGTAATACAGGTCTTTTATGTGCCTGTGTTATGGGTGCAACACCCAGACCATCATCATAACCAGAGTTATGGCACTCAATCTCAGGGGGTTCAGGTGTTTTGTCCATTAGACCTTATTCACACATCAATGTATTGGTCAGTCATTTTAGTCATTCAGTGAGCCAAAACCAAGAGTGGAGCCTACACATTGATATGGTGTAATGGAAAGATCTGTACCTGTTCTGTGTTTCTAAGGGCCCTATTACACCTACAGATTCTGCAGGCAATTGTCGGGAGAGAGGCGTTTCTTCCCGGCAATCGCCTGCTCGCTAGAGGAGGAGACCTCTACTATTACATGCAGCGTTCTCAATATGGGGACAGGTGATCGCAAATTCCATCGCTCGTCTCCATACTGAATCACTGTTTTGCCGGGAGCTGAGTTCTGATTACACGGCTGGAAAGCGATTATTTGTAAACATGTTGAAAGACTTAGATTACCCGATTAACGAGAGTTTGCACTGCCAGATCATCACTGATGAGTGTTCATACAAACACTTGTTAACGATGTTCTTAGCGATTATATGTAGGTGTAGTAGGACATTAACAATCCCTGATGGAAATCGCTGGTCAAACTCAGACTGTGTAAAAGGGGCCCAAAACACTAGGGGTCATTTATTAAACTGAAATACACCTATATTAGGCATATTTCAGGCGCAGATTGTGGTGGAACAGCTAGTTGCGCTTCAATATGCGACTTCTCCCCTCATACGCCAGTATTAAAAAAGTAGGCGGGGAACAGGACAGACTGGCAGGTCCATCTCATTTAACATTTTCTATGCCTGTTTTAGCTATCTTATATTTAGAAGTGGCGGAGGATCCGCCAAAGTTATGTAGAGGCCGGCACCATTGCATACGGAACCACTGCCAGCTAAGGGCTTTATTAAGACTTGCGTCTAAATATGTGAAGTAGGTCTAATACGGCCTTCTTATCTTGGGTGGATCCACCGCCAGAGCAAGGGTTATTAAGACTAAGTCTAAAACCCCCTGACAAATTAGGAGCAAGTCCAATGCTCCTGTTCACAGTGTCAGAAAAAAGCAAAAGTATCTCAGACTCTAAACGTCTCTTCCAATAGTAACACAGAGGTCTCGGGGACTCACCAACACCACCTCAGAAGGTAACGAGATATCTTTATTACTATTGGCAGAGACATTTGGAACCAGAGATACTTTTGCTTTTTTCTGCCCCTCTGGGAATTATTTAAAATGACTGCAAGCAACCTGTTCCAGAATATGAGGAGAACAGGTTGCCTCCCCTTGTAGATCAGACTAAGGGGTAAGCCTGTCAGGCTGCTCAGCCATGATGGCATATGGTAAGCAGGATCACATTATTAATAGTGTTGAGCGAGCATGCTCGGCCGAATACTGTATTCGGTCGAGCATGCTACGCAGCCAATCAGCGTGCGGGGAGGTACTGGCATTCACTGTAATGCTGTAGCCATGTTGGCTACTGGCATTACAGTGATTGGCTGGCCGGGAACGCGTCATCGGGTGCTATATAGCACCCGGTGACATGTGACCCGGCTCAGTCCGAGTCAGGGAGAGCTGCTGCAAGGAGGGACAGATAGTGTAGGGATAGAAATTGTCTAGGCAGGGCTAGTTTTTCTGTTTAAAAGACCCAAAAGTCCAGTTTAAGGACTATTTTTATATCTAGCTGCAATATTTTATTTTTTTTTTGGGGGGGGGGGCAAAAATTGTGCAAGTTTGCCTGACCTAAACACCACCTGCGCAGCGTGTGCTGTATAACGTTTGTGTATTCCAAATACCTGACATCCAGTGTATTGTTTTCTGCTGCTAATCAAGGTGACATTACCTGCACTGCATGTGCATTATAACGTTTGCGCAAGGAGGGACAGATAGTGTAGGGATAGAAATTGGCTAGGCAGGGCAAGTTGTTCTGTTTAAAAGACCCAAAAGTCCTTTTAAGGACTATTGTTATATCTGGCTGCAATATTTTTTTTTTGTTTTGGTGCAAAAATTGCGCAAGTTTGCCTGACCTAAACACCACCTGCGCAGCGTGTGCAGTATAACGTTTGTCCCAAATACCTGACATCCAGTGTATTGTTTTCTGCTGCTATTCAAAACGACATTACCTGCGCTGCGTCTGCTGTATAACATTTGCGCAAGGAGGGACAGATAGTGTAGGGATAGGATTTGGCTAGGCAGGGCTTTTTGTTCTGTTTAAAAGACCCAAAAGTCCTTTTAAGGACTATTGCTTTATCTGGCTGCAATATTTTCTTTCCTTTTGGGGCAAAAATTGCACAAGTTTGCCTGACCTTAACACCACCTGCGCAGCGTGTGCATTATAACGTTTCTGTATCCTAAATACCTGACATCCGGTGTCATTTTTTCTGCCCGAATCAAGGCGACATTACCTGCGCTGTGTCTGCTGTATAACATTTGAACAACCTAAATACCTGTGACATTCAGTGTAATTTTTTCTGCTGTTAGTGACAGCGATATTCCCTGCAATACGTCTGCTGTATAACGTTTGAACATCCTAAATACTTGGGAGTCCAAGATGCATCCAGACATCCTCCCTATGCTGTTCCCAAGCCATTTCAGTGGTGTTTCCATCATTTTCTGACCTTTCCCTATGAACCAGACACCCTCCCCTCTTCAGAGCAGGGGGTGCCTGGTTTAGTGCTCTGGTTCTCCCATTGACTTCCATTGTGTTTGGTAGAGCACTCGAGCATCACCTAGTGTTCGACCCGAGCACTATGGTGCTCGATCAACACTAATCATTAGCATCTATTATAGAGCAATGTAGTACGTCCCTGTCAATGTAGTATGTCCCCTCACCTCCCCTAAGCAGCTCTGCAAGGGAAGGCAACCTGATCTGCTCACATTCTAGGAAAGGATGCTTTCAGGCATTTTAAATCATTGCTGAAGAACCCCTCAATATACTGGAAATTATGTCTAAGTCAAGACAAATTATCATTATTATTTATTTTTATGGTATCTACCTGCCAGATTTTGTATATTAGCAGCTCTGTGGAGAGTTGTCATCCTGCTCACTAGTCAGGCTATGTTTAGTGAAAATAGAATTCATATTTAAAGGGGTTGTCCACGATTTTAATATTGATGGCCTATTCTCCGGATAGGTCATCAGTATCTGAAAAATGTTGGTCATAACATCTAAGACCCCCACTGATCCATAGTATCAGGGTATCTCCGGTGCCACAACTGGGCGACTCTGTCCATTATGTAGTGGACGGATCTGGTAACTGCAGTGCTGCTCTCATTCACTTCAGTAGGAGCAGTGCTGCAGTAGATGTGTCTACTACATAATGGATGGAGCTATGTAGTTTTGGTGCTGGAGCTACCTCAAAACAGCTGATCAGCGGGAATGCAGGATGTCGGACTCCCACAGATCGGATATTGATGGCCTATCCTGAGAATAAACCATCAATAGTAAAATCACAGACAAACGCATTTAATATGAATTGTATTTTCACTAAACATAGTCTGGCTATAGAGTACCAACACAGAATAGTGTGCACAAGGCCTTTAAGGAAAGGTGCTAAAAATCACACCACAAGAACAGGGGTCCCTGAGTCCCCTGTTTGAATTTTTTGGGACTGCTGGTTGCTGTACAGAGATGGAGCAGTGGTCACGTATACATGGTACTGCTACATTCTTCATGGACTCCCAGCAGTCATACTTTTATCATATATTCTGTGGATAAGTGATAACCGTTGGGTCGAACCATTTGACTCCATTATGACCAAGCACCCCAGGTGCTGAAGCGCTATATATATACATTGTGCGATTAAAGCCTCTGAATCAAGTCCCGAGGACCCAGAGGAGAAGAAACAAGCATTTAATTACAATTTCTGTCTTCTCTTTTCTTCGTAGCATAACTCTCAATGAGCACTATGCAGTAAATAGAGGAGGAGTTCCTCTATTGGACACAGCGATTATGTGATCGTCAGATGTCTCAGGCATAGGAGAGCTGCAGGGTCTTAGCAGTCCCTGATCAGCTCTGCCTATGTACAAAGCCCCCACAGGGGACTGTTTTCAGTTACAACTGTGCTTCTATTGCATTGCCAAATTACAGTGGAAATAATGCAAAATACATTTCACAAAATGCTATTTTTTTTGCTCAGTTTTCCCCAAATACAACTTTAAAAAAATGCTAAAAGACATTAATAAGCTCAACGTGTCACGTAAAAATTATTTTGGTAGTCTAAAAAGAAAAAGTTACAACCTGGCGGGGTCCGACAGCCAGGACCCCAGTCGCTTAGCTGTTTGAGGAGACTATGGCGCCGCAGCCTTTGCTAAAAGCTGTTCGCGGGGGTCCTTGGTGTCTGAGTCCCACCAATCAGATACTGATGACCTATGCAGATGATATGCTGCCGTCCTTTGTGAATTGTGGACTATGCAGATGATAGGTCATCAGTATAAAAATGACATAAAAACCCTTTAAACCTCCACACGTTTGAAATCACAAGAACGTGTTTCATCATTGAGGCCTTTTCAGGCCTGTTTATTAAGGGGTTAAAGCAGTTAGGAGGAACTTGTTGAATAAATATTTGCATCTCCATTTTCCCTAAAGCTGTCTTCCAACAAGGTCCCTACAGTGTGTCACAAGCTGATCAGGAGTTACACTTTCTCCTGGGAGCAGACTTAACTAATAGCTGGGAAAAGTGTGAGAGGAGGAACCTGTGTTCTACATGTGACACTTTCCAGGAGTTTAGTAAGCTTGAGATGGTAACTCAAAGAAAGTAGCTTAATTGTGCCATAAAAGTCTGCTAAATAAAATGCAAAATCAAGAAAATAAATGCTGTATGTGACTTTGTCTTGACAATTTTTCCTTTGTGTTTTGCACAGATGGAGCAATCGATATTTTTTTGGGACTTGCCGGATCTGAAAAACCTTTGTGCAGTTAAAATAATTATAAATGGTGGAATATCATGTCCTGATATTAGAGAAAAGCAGGTGAAATTTTGCAGGTAACTATTTTTTGCAACTTTTTTCATCGTATACCTCTGTATACGAAAGCTCAGCAGACTTTAATTGTCCTATGCCAACACATACTGGCCTAACATATGCCAAAAAGACCCATACTACAGGTGTATAGGGCCCTAAGGATGCTCTCCTGGGGTATGTACCCATATTGAAATAACCATGTGTGAACACAAACTGAGTGCACTTGTAAGAGTGAAAATGATCAAGCACCTCATCCAAGAAAAGACAGTTGTGTTCGGACACCGTTTTGTTACAAGGGGTTATCACTTACTCTGTTACCCAAGCTGAATTGTTGGACTATGTGATTTTTACTGTTAAAATGCTAGCAACATGATGATTGTTATATGACTTGCTACCTCCTGTATTTGGAGCACTGTAACACGTCATGTTTGATACACCATACCATGTGCCTTATGTTGCCACGAGTCATATGAGCACCACTTTGGGCCCAGAATTGGTCATTAATTTCACTTTGTATATACCTTTAAGTTAGTAACACACTTTATGTAACTGTGTTATTTCATCACCTTAACAGTTTTGCATAGGCAATCAGTAGGCAGTGCTGGAATCCTTCCCCTAGTTTCAGCGCACATGCTCTTTAGGGTTCTTTCACACAAGAGAGTTTTTGATGCAATGCACGTAGCGAATAAATAGCATCCAGACTGAATTCTGTTTTTCATGCATCGTCTTTACGTTCAGGAAAAATCGCAGCATGTTCTGTAATGTGTGTTTTTCATGCGTTCCTGTCTCCATAGAAAAGAATGGGGTTTGAGTGAAAAACTGTGTGTTTTTCCCTGATGGTTGCTAGGAGATGTAGATTGTTATTCTTAAGTTTTTCTTCTTGTACGTAAAAAACACATGCAATCTTGACTGAAAAACGGAAACGCTGAACATTATCACAGACAAAACTGATTCAACGTGTGTGCAAAACCATCATTTTTTTCCTGAACAGACCCTGACACAATCCATATAGCTCATATAAAATAAGCCTTACAGAGGATTCATATGTATTGTTGGCTGGACAACCCCTTTTAACTCCCAGAGTATTACTATAAGGATCCATCCACACGTCTGCAACAGTTTTGCGGTCCGCAAATTGCGGATCCGCAAAACACAGACACCGGCCATGTGCGTTAATGACCGGTCTTGTGATAGAAATGTCTATTCTTGTCCGTGGCTGCGGACAAGAATAGGACATGCTCTATCTTTTTTGTGGGGCCGTGGAACTGATCTACGGATGTGGACAGCACACAGTCTGCTGTCCGCATTTTTTGCAGCCCCATTGAAATTAATAGGTCCGCACCCGTTCCGCAAAATTTATACGGATGTGTGAATGGACCCTTAACTTAGATAGGGAAGAGAGAAATTTAGAAAAAGTATATTGTATGTATATGTGGATTATATATATGGTTTGATCCATTTACCTATACAATTGTCACATGATGTTCAGGGGTGGGTATATGAGTGAACACTGCACATTTTATCAAATTGCTTGAAAAAGGCTGTTTGTAGTTGAAACTTGGATGAATATTGAAGACAACAGGAGTGCTGCAGGTTTTCCATTTCCGCAAGCTTGAGTCTAGCACTGCTTGCATCACCACTAAATGGAATACAATCAATTCCTTCACACTGGTCTCTCTGAATTGTGCATGTGGGATAACAGGAGAGAGGGCAGACAATCCACAAATGTACATTAAATGAAACAGGTACTACATACAGTGCCTTGTGAAAGTATTCGGCCCCCTGGAACTTTTTAACCTTTTGCCACATTTCAGGCTTCAAACAAAAAGATATAACATTTTACATTTTTTGTGGAGAATCAACAACAAGTGGGTCACAATTGTGAAGTGGAACGAAATTTATTGGATCATTTAAACTTTTTTTGTAATAATAAAACTGAAAAGTGGGGCGTGCAAAATTATTCGGCCCCCCTTGCATTAATACTTTGTTGCACCACCTTTTGCTGCGATTACAGCTGCAAGTCGCTTGGGGTCTGTCTCTATCAGTTTTGCACATCTAGAGACTGAAATTCTTGCCCATTCTTCCTTGCAAAACAGCTGAGCTCTTTGAGGTTGGATGGAGAGCGTTTGTGAACAGCAGTTTTCAGCACTTTCCACATATTCTCAGTTGAATTCAGGTCTGGACTTTGACTTGGCCATTCTAAGACCTGGATACGTTTATTTTTGAACCATTCCATTGTAGATTTTGCTTTATGTTTGGGATCATTGTCTTGTTTGAAGATAAATCTCCGTCCTAGTCTCAGATCTTTTGCAGACTCCAACAGGTTTTCATCCAGAATGGTCCTCTATTTGGCTCCATCCATCGTCCCATCAATTTTAACCATCTTCCCTGTCCCTGCTGATGAAAAGCAGGCCCAAACCATCATGCTGCCACCACCATGTTTGACAGTGGGGATGGTGTGTTCAGGGTGATGAGCTGTGTTGCGTTTACGCCAAACATATCGTTTTGCATCGTTTCCAGACAGTTCGATTTTGGTTTCATCTGACCAGATCACCTTCTTCCACATGTTTGGTGTGTCTCCCAGGTGGCTTGTGGCAAACTGTAAACAAGACTTTTTATGGATATCTTTGAGAAATGGCTTTCTTCTTGCCACACTTCCATAAAGGCCAGATTTGTGATGTTTTGGCTGCATCTCTGATCAGTCTTCTCCTTGTTTGAGATGAAAGTTTAGAGGGATGGCCGGGTCTTGGTAGATTTGCAGTGGTCTGATACTCCTTCCATTTCAATATGATCGCTTGCACGGTGCTCCTTGGGATGTTTAAAGCTTGGGAAATCTTTTGGTATCCAAATCCGGCTTTAAACTTCTCCACAACAGTATCATGGACCTGCCTGGTGTGTTCCTTGGTCTTCATGATGCTCTCTGTGCTTTAAACAGAACCCCGAGACTATCACAGTGCAGGTGCATTTATACAGAGACTTGATTACACACAGGTGGATTCTATTTATCTTCATCAGTCATTTAGGACAACATTGGATCATTCAGAGATCCTCAATGAACTTCTGGAGTGAGTTTTCTGAACTGAAAGTAAATGAGCCGAATAATTTTGCACGCCCAACTTTTCAGTTTTATTATTACGAAAAAAGTTTAAATGATCCAATAAATTTCGTTCCACTTCACAAATGTTATATCTTTTTGTTTGAAGCCTGAAATGTGGCAAAAGGTTGAAAAGTTCCAGGGGGCCGAATACTTTCGCAAGGCACTGTACATTAGACATGTACAAAAGCTTCTATTGTATTATTTAAAAATGGCCTATCCTGCACTATATAAACAAAGAAAAAATCCTGAAGAGCCTCTTTAACTCTTGTACAACTGACACTTGATATGGCTTCAGGTAAAGATATTTCAGTACATGACATGTACTGTAGCTGTGCGCCTGCAGGGATTATTTGTGCACTGATTTACTTAGGCTAGTGTACTTGCACATAGGTATAGGCTGCCTTGCAGAAACTCCAAACTAATTTACATGCTGATTTCTGTGCATTTCCATATCAAAAACCGCATGTGTTACTTGTGGAGTGCTCAGACACCTGAGCCAGCTCCTGAACATGGGTGCTGTAGAGTCAATAGGTCCTTTTTAGACAAGTTATCTCTACTGGTCTTTTGCTACACGCCCTTCTATTATCCGGTCTGCTTTCTGTAGGTGTTCTGGTTCTGTCTTGGGTGGTACTAGGTCCCAGATGAGCTAAAGTGTCGGCTTTACATTTTGGCACGTGTTCTGTTTGCTGTCCTAAGACTAGACTCCCTGGTTTAGACTGAGTGAGTAGTTTAGACTAGAATGTTCCAACTCCTCTATTATATAAAAAGTGACACCAGACCCATCTCGTGGGGGTTATCAATGTGGCCTGTTGTTACCATGTGCATATACATATATAGTAAATGTTTTATACCGAAATATATTACTTGCAGTTTCTTTTGCAATTTGGATGCTATAATAGTATGTGATGTCTAGCGCACTACTGGGAGTATCAGCGTAAACAGAGACGGCCCTGGTACACTCTAGTATTATACCCTAATGATGACAGAGTAAGTGTTCTAAAAAAGGGACCCTAAAAATAGAACTCACAACGATATATGCAAAGTTTTCAAATAAAGATAACCACCAAACACAAAATCATTAATAGCAACCACTAGAGGGCAAGTTATGCCTCAAAATGGAAGAATGCACATAAAATCACATTCCCAGCTCAAGCTGTAAATGAGACCATTACATAATATGTACAAGCAGTGCAGATAACACGTCCTAAAAGTAGATTAAAAATATGCAAGTCACATCATGTCCAAATGCCTTTCCCCAGAGTGTCTGGTTCATTTGGGGACAGATTAATAACATGTAGGTACTGATAAGGCATGAAGTAGGACACAGGTGTAATAGGTACATCGATGGAACATACAAACGGCCAGAAAGCAAACAAAATCCTTCTACACATGCATAGTTGATATTGCACAATGGTAAAGGCCGGGAAAGAAAATTTTGTCACAAGAGTATAGACTCATCAGCCACACTTGATTAGTCCAAGGATGCTCATAACATGAAAATAAAGTAAGTGATCCTCAGGCGATACCTGTCATTTAGTTAAAAAAAAAAAAAATTAAGGGAACACAATATAACCCCAAGACAGGCAAACGTCAGTGTAATACAGTACCAGCCAAGTGAATGAGATTAGAAAATCTCATGTATGATTTGCCTTTGGAAATGAAAACTTGTGCACTAGAGAGACAAACAAGACAACACCCTAAAAGAGAATGGTTTTGCAGGTGCTGGCCACAGACTATTATTCTCTTCTTCATTACTGTTTTTTCTCTAGTTTAGCATTTGGCTAGTGTCCTTGCTGCTACCAGTAGCACGAAGCAGTACCTGCTGTCTGATCAGGTTGCACAGGTAGTCCTGCTCTTCCATGATGGCAGATCCATATGTGTTGTCGCAAGAAGGTTTGCTGTGTGTCGCAGCACAGCCTCAAGTGCATGGAACGTACATGTTTATTGGAGACAAATGGCAAGGCAGAGTAGAGTGAAAAGGCAGGCAGACTACAGAATGGCCTGGTCTGGAATTGAAGAATGGTTGAATGCTTGTTTTTTTTCTCAAATAATAGATTTTTATACCCAGGATGACACAAGCATATCATTAACATAGTTTAAAATGCTGAAGTCTGCTGCTGTGTATAGACATTAATGGTTCACGTACGGTACATGACCTCATCAATACATTATTATGCATTCATATGAGAACATCAGAGTCTTATTATTCATATGAATAATGACATCAAAGCATGATTATTCATAAGCATGGCAAGGCATGCAGGAGAAGCTACACCTCTTAGTATACTTTATAGTTCTTGATTCGCTGAAAGTTCTAGATCACGTTAAGCCAGGGACATAACTACCATAGCGGCAGACCATGCGACAGCTATGAGGCCCAGTCTTAATTGGGATTATCTCCTTTTCTACTGGAGGTGAAAACTTGGTCAGGACTCTACCCTCTAAAGCAGGGGTGGGGAACCTTTTTGCTGCCGAGGGCCATTTGGATATTTGTAACATTGTTCGGGGGCCGTACCAAATTCTCAACGTAAAAATTTGACGGCTATATTTGGTCAACCATATAAGTGACTTAGGGGTAATATTTAAGTTAAAAATGTTATATATTTAGTTCTTTCACTCTCCCTGCCACTGTCCTTACCTTTGTCCCTTTCTCAGTCTCAGATCTGCACCCCCACCTCCATCAGCCTCAGATCAGACCCTCCCCAGCCTCAGATCAGACCCCCATATATATGCCCCCCAGCCTCAGATCAGACCCCCAATATGCCCCACGGCCTCAGATCAGACCCCAGTATTCCCACAGCCTCAGATCAGACCCCCAATATGCCCTCAGCCTCAGATCAGACCCCCAATAGGCCCCCAGCCTCAGATAAGACCCCCCAGCCTCAGATCAGACCCCATCACAGCCCCCAGCCTCAGATCAGACCCCCAATATGCCCCCAGCCTCAGATCAGACCGCCAATATGCCCCCAAGCCTCAGATCAGACCCCCAATATGCCCTCAGCCTCAGATAAGTACCCCCCAGCCTCAGATCAAACCCCCAATAGGCCATCCAGCCTCAGATCAGACCCCATCAGAGACCCCAGCCTTAGATCAGACCCTAATATGCCCCCCAGCCTCAAATCAGACCCCTCTCAGCCCCTCCCCACCTCACCACCTCAGATGAGCCCCAATCAGACCTCAGATCAGACTTCAAATAAATAATAAAATAAACTTACCTCTCCAGCTCCAGACAGCGCTGCCTCTTTTGGCAGGTTCACCTACCCTCCCTGGTCTTCTTCCTGCCGTGCTGTACTGTGACCTGACAACACACAGCATCAGGTCATAGTGCGTGCCCACGTGCACTACGCGTGGGGGCGGAGATGACCAAGGAAGGTGAGAACAGACAGTGCAGCGCTGTCCTCTCCTTCTCATGCCTCCTGCATGCTAAAGACCGCTTCCATAATGGAAGGCGGTCATTAGCATTTTGTGGCAGGGGGCCAGGGGCCACATGAAATGGTCCCGCGGGTCGCATACAGCCCGTGGGCCGGAGGTTCCCCACCCCTGCTCTAAAGGAACAACTTTTAGCAAATGAAGCAGTAGATAAATGGCCCAAGGGTCATTGAAAAGGGTTTATGCAAAAATCCTTCTGTCCTGTGTGGGGGCCTGGTTTGATTCTTGCTATGGGGACCTTACTTCTCTATGTACGCCACTGCGTTAAGCCAGTGGAAATCTAATATAGTCCCTTAGGAGTCATATAACAATAATCTTAATTTTACTTTCTTCATTGTTCTTATCCTCTGAAAGAAATATATGGGTCATAAAAACATTACAAACTTTGTCACTAAGGCCCCATTCACACGACCGTATGAATGGGGCCATATCTATCCGCAAAAATGCTGTAATAGATGTGGCCCCATTCACCTCTATGGGGCCAGAGCCGCGGCACGGAGCTAGCTCTGTGCCGCGGCTCTTTTGAAGCAAGTCCTATACTTGTCCGTGCGTACGGACAAGTATAGGCATTTTCAATGGGGCCGCACGGCGTGTGTTCCGAGCGCTGCAGAACACACGCCGGGCGGCCCCCTTATATTTGCGGGTCCGCAGTAATGCGGGCCCGCAAATATACGGTCGTGTGAATGGGGCCTAACACATAATTTCAACACAATTTTAATATATCAACACTCTATACTAGAACGCCATCTATACTAGAAGGGTTAATTACACAATGAATACATTAATATATCACGTTGACTCCACAAGCCTCTCTACTCACCAGGTCAACATTAACACTTAGATACATGTATTAGAAGACATATCCTATGATGGATTACTGGAGACTTTTATTCTCTATTTTTTCCTTTTTTTTTTCATCCATTTTTTCCTGCAACACATCAAGTTTTACCAGCAAAACAAACCTCAATATTTATTACCCTGATACTGCAGTTTACATCAACACCCCATATGTGGTTGTAAACTGCTGTATGGGCACACGGCAGCACTCAGAAGGCAAGGAGCGCCAGGTGAGCTTGCTTTTCTCCCTGGCTGTGACGCTTTCTGCTGCGATTGGGCAGCTTACAACCAGGGAGATGTAGACGCCCCTTGAGAAAAACATTCAATCTCCTGCTCCCTGTACCGATGCTACTAATTACTATACAGGGCGGCAAAAGTGAACGGGGGAACAGCGGGAGAACGGAGCAGCGCATCTGAAAAAGAAAAGGCGCAATGACATCTGCTAATAAAGCCCTACACTGCCAGTGAAAGGTCCTCTTTAAGGCCCATAGAACTAGAGCACCAAAATCTGTAGATCCACTGTAGCTTTTTTTCCAAAATCCAATGTTTCTCTTGGGGACGACCAGACCACTTCAATCCCAGCAAAGGAAATATAGTGTGGGGTCACTTCTATGATATTCAAGAGCATGTCTTGTGACTGCTTTCTCTAAATCTCAATGTTGCAGAGATGCTCACATATACGTTTTAAAAAACTATCCGAAAGTCTTGCCAGTATAGTCCTTTGGACCATTACACTGAGACACGTAAATAACACCTTTAATGTGAGTCCCTTGTAAAGTACTGTTCAGCTGTAAACAAGCTTGTTACATATTTTGTTGCCTGTAAAAATGTGCATGCTGTACAAGTGCCATGCCTAAAAATTCCACATATTTTGCAATCAAGCCATATCCCGCCCTCTTTGGTCTAATATAGTGGCTGTGTATAAGGCAATCACACACGCTCTCTCCCTCTCTGAAGGTCTAAACTGATCTCTGAGACCTCTGGCTTGTTGGTGGAATTCTAGGTTGGAGTATCAAAATCTACGAACTCTGCAGTCCTTTGGCATGCTCTTACATAATGGCCAGGCCTCTCAAAGGAGGTGGTTATTTGAAGCTTCTGGTTTGCAAAACAAAGTACTTATTACACCTCCCAAGTTTTTCAGCAATCTCATAAAAAGCAGTGGTCTGGTCATTAATTACATAATCAGTCCTTGGGACTGAGGGATTGAGGTACAGAGAGATCAAAACAGTTGAACTCCTCTTTTGATCTTTACCATAGCACAAGGATATCATCTATATAATGGCAACAGTTAACCCCTTCCCAACCGCTATAAAGCTATATACAATACAAATATGGACATTTAACCCCTCAGATGCCGTGGTTAATACTGTTACAGGAGGCTGCTGCTTATTAATTTCTATGGAGCCTCTGTCTGTGGGAACTATAAAAAAAATGTAAAAAAAAAGTTTTCTATAAATTAAAAAAAAATGTAAGAAATATAAAAATTCAAATCACCCCCTTCCCCCAAAATGAAAAAACCAAAAAAAAATGTAATCCCATATGGAAAACGGAGAAATGGAAAAAAGTCAAGATGGCCAATTTATCGTTTTTTTGGTTGTTTCTCCTCCCACAAAAAATTAAATAGTGATCATAAAGTTGTACACATCCCAAATGGTATCACTGAAAAGTACAGATCTCCCTGCAAAAAAATTAGTCTTCACATAGCTCCGCATACATAAATACATAAAAGTTATAGGGGTCAGAATATGGAGGCAAAAAGAAAACATGTTTTTTTTCAAGGTTTTTATTTTTTTCAGTACAAAAATGCAATAAAAACATACATATGTGGCATTGCAGGATTCGTAAAGACCTGGAGAATGAACGTAACTGGTCACTTTTATGATATAGGGAATGCCATAAAAACAAACCCCCCAAAAAAACTGTTCTAGAATTGTGTTTTTTCTAATTTCACCTCATTTATAATTTGTTTCCCGCTTCCCACCACATTGTATCCAACCATCAATAGTGCCATTAGAAAGGACATCATCAAAAAGCCCTCATACAGCATTGTGACCAGAAAAATAAAAAAGTTATTGCTTTGAAAGGGCTGGGAGTAAAAAACGAAAACTAAAAAAATGGAAACTTGCCCTGTCACGAAAGGGTTACGTTTACGTGGAGACCAGCATGTATCCTCTAGAGATAAAACCAAAGTGTCTTCCCACAAGCTCAGAAAGAATATAGCGTATGAGGGAGTACAGGGATTCCCCATCAAGTTCACCAAGAACTACTGGTAAAAATGAGAATTTTTGGGTTAAAATAAATATTAATAGGAAAATCTCACACGTATTGTTCAGTTGGTGTGTACTCTGCATTTTCAAGTAGTACTCTACTGCTTTTACACCTAAACGACATAGAATGCAGCTGTAAAGTGCTCACCAGTAATATAAAGTATGTTGATCTACTGTGACCTCTTCTATTTACAAAGTACATCCATACTGTCCTTCACAAAGATCCTGAAAATACAGATTAAAGGCTACTGTTTACTGTAGCAAGTAATGGACCCCACACCTGACACTTTGGGGGAGACTTATCAAGACTGGCAGTTTCTGCACCAGTCTTGATATCCCCTGTGCTGCCAGAGGATGTGCCTAATTTAGGGCTCATGCACACGGCCGGTGCCAGCCCGTGGCTGTATTGCAGCCCACATACGGATCGCGGACCCATTCACTTCAATGGGTCCGCAATCACGGAGATGTGGAACGGAGGCATGGATCGGAACACCACGGAAGCACACCGTAGTGCCTCCGTGGTATTTCTGGCGTGCCCCAGCACCGCAAAAAAGTAGTAAGGATTGCAGACCCCATTCAAGTGAATGGGTCCGCGATCCGAATGCGGCGGCCCCACACTTAGTGCCAGTGCATTGCAGACCACAAATTGCGGTCCACAGCACTGGCACTGACAGCATAGCCCTTAGGATGAGGAACATGCCTTGTCATAAATTAGGCAAATCCTCCTGCACTCCATGCGCCTAAACAGAAATCTATGATAGCTTAGAGGTGCTGTAGACTTCTGGCTTCATTTGCGCCAGAAAACTGGCCTAAATGAAGATAAATTTGTTGTGGTTACTGGTCACGCCTCCTTCCCACCATTGCCATGTCCCTTTAGGAAAAGTGGCGAGAGAAGCCTAAAAACCAGGAGATACAAATATTTTTTAAAAAGTTGTAAACACCTAGTTTGTAATTTTTTAAATGGTTTTGCCATCTCAGACAATGGGGGCATATCGCTAGGACCTACAACGAGAACGGAGCGGGGAAATGAACGGAGGGCGCACTGCGCATGCGCGCCCTCCATTCATTTCTATGGGGCCGCCGAAAATAGCCTGGCTTGGCTATTTCCGTCTGCCCCCTAGAAATGAATAGGAGTAGGGGCCGTGCATGCGTGGTACGCTCCCATTCACTTGTATGGGAGCAGTGCTTGGTGGTGGACGGACTCCAGGAAACCTGGGGTCCTCCAGTCACAGCTCTCCCCACTTTGTGCTCCTTGTAATCATGACATGAAAGCAGCAGGCTATTCTGTATCTGTGATGCAGTACTGTGCACCACACTGGGAGCTGTGAGTTGTGTCCCTGGTTTACTGCTACACTTTATCCGTACAACCAGTGAGGCAGCATTTTCCCTACATCAGATTGCTTTTCAGGGTCCATTCACACATCCAATTTTACAGAACAGGTGCAGACCCATTCATTTTCAATGGGGTGGCAAAAGATGCGGACAGCACAGTTTGCTGTCCGCATTTGGACTTCCGTTCCACGGCCCTGCAAAAAATAGAACATGTCCTGTTCTTGTCCACAGCCACAGATAAGAGTAGGCATTTCTATAGTGCCGGAACATGGCCGGTGTCCATGTTTTGCGGATCCGCAATGAATGGTCCCTTAGCTGTAGCATGTCCCTACGATTTACTTGTTACACAAGTAATCGCTGCTTGAGAAAAGTCCCAGTAAGAGGACTGAAACATCGTTTTGATGATTTAAGAACACTACAGTCATGGCCAAAAGTTTTGAGAATGATACAAATATTAATTTTTACAAAGTCTACTGCTTCAGTTTTTATAATGGCAATTTGCATATACTCCAGAATGTTATAAAGAGTGATCAGCTTAACAGCAATTACTTGCAAAGTCAATATTTGCCTAGAAAATGAACTTTATCCCCCAAAACACATTTCAACATCATTGCAGCCCTGCCTTAAAAGGACCAGCTAACATTGTTTCAGTGATTGCTCCATTAACACAGGTGTGGGTGTTGATGAGGACAGGGCTGGAGATCAATCTGTCATGATTAAGTAAGAATGACACCACTGTACACTTTAAAAGGAGGCTGGTGCTTGGCATCATTGTTTCTCTTCTGTTAACTATGGTTATCTCTAAAGAAACACGTGCAGTCATCATTGCACTGCACAAAAATGGCCTAACAGGGAAGAGTATCGCAGCTAGAAAGATTGCACCTCAGTCAACAATCTATCGCATCATCAAGAACTTCAAGGAGAGAGGTTCCATTGTTGCCAAAAAGGCTCCAGGGCGCCCAAGAAAGACCAGCAAGCGCCAGGACCGTCTCTTAAAAGTGTTTCAGCTGCGGGATCGGGCTACCACCAGTGCAGAGCTTGCTCAGGAATGGCAGCAGGCAGGTGTGAGTGCCTCTGCACGCACTGTGAGGCGGAGACTCTTGGAGCAAGCATGGTCTCAAGGAGGGCAGCAAAGAAGCCACTTCTCTCCAGAAAAAACATCAGGGACAGACTGATATTCTGCAAAAGGTACAGGGAGTGGACTGCTGAGGACTGGGGTAAAGTCATTTTCTCTGATGAATCCCCTTTTCGATTGTTTGGGACATCTGGAAAACAGCTTATTCGGAGAAGATGAGGTGAGCGCTACCACCAGTCTTGTCTCATGCCAACTGTAAAGCATCCTGAAACTATTCATGTGTGGGGTTGCTTCTCAGCCAAGGGAATCGGCTCTCTCACAGTCTTGCCTAAAAACACAGCCATGAATAAAGAATGGTACCAGAATGTCCTCCGAGAGCAACTTCTCCCAACCGTCCAAGAGCAGTTTGGCGATCAACAATGCCTTTTCCAGCATGATGGAGCACCTTGCCATAAAGCAAAGGTGATAACTAAATGGCTCAGGGAACAAAACATAGAGATTTTGGGTCCATGGCCTGGAAACTCCCCAAATCTTAATCCCATTGAGAACTTGTGGTCAATCATCAAGAGACGGGTGGGACAAACAAAAACCTACAAATTCTGACAAAATGCAAGCATTGATTGTGCAAGAATGGACTGCTATCAGTCAGGATTTGGTCCAGAAGTTGATTGAGAGCATGCCAGGGAGAATTGCAGAGGTCCTGAAGAAGAAGGGTCAACACTGCAAATATTGACTTGCTGCATTAACTCATTCTAACTGTCAATATAAGCTTTTGTTACTCATAATATGATTGCAATTCATGTATGTGCATGCATTTCTGTATGTGATAAAAACATCTGACAAACACACATAAAAACCAGAGGGCAGCAGATCATGTGAAAATATAATATTTGTGTCATTCTCAAAACTTTTGGCCATGACTGTACTTTTGAATCACATCTCTGGGAGTGCCGTGGAATTGTTTTATTTTTACTTGTTAAGCCTCATTCACACGTCAGTGATTCACAGACGTGTGCTGTACGTGTTCTGCAAGGACAGGCCACGGACACATTCATTTGAATGTGCGTGTTCAGACATCAGTGTTTCATCACGGTCCGTCTTGATCTGTGTTTCCGGATCCCTCACGCCCATTATAGTCAATGAGTCAGTGAAAACAGATCCCTCATGGATGTTATCCATGTCTCACGGATCATTAAGAAGAGATGCTTGACAATTATTTTTCAGCTGTTCAGTGTCCGTTAAACACAGATGCAACACGGACAGCAAAAAATGGACACACAGACCCAACACAGATCCTTCACGGACAGCTTCACGGATGCATCACTGACCACCTGCTTTGAGCACGGACGTGTGAATGAAGCTTTACACAGCTATTTTACTGCATGGCTCATCAGTACCCATAAGTTAATCTGTCCCCATATGAACTAGACACTGTTGGTTAAACAAGTCAGGGTGGGATGTGATTTACATACTATTAATCTGTTAAGAGTATGGGAGGTGTTACATGCATATCTTTACTTTGATGTATATATTATGCAGTGGTTTCGTCAGTTACAGCTTGAGTTGGAAATATGATGTTACGTGCTGTGATGACAGGTGGCTGATGGCCGCCGTGGCAACCCCTGGCCTCGGGGTCTGCCATGTATGGAAGCCTGTGAGACCCAGCTTGATACCAATAAAAACATCAACACTTCCCACAAAAAACGATCACTTACACAAGATGATTGGCAAAAAAAATAATAATACCAACAAAACTCACCTAAATGGGGTCACTTTTTGGGAGTTTCTACTGGGTGCATCAGGGGATCTTCAGATGCAACATGGCAACTTAAAATTTATTCCACTGAAATATGTTGCTCCTTCCCTTCTGTGCTCTGCCGTATGCATATGCAGCAGTTTACAACCACATATGGGGTGTTTCTGTAAACTGCAGAATCAAAGCAATAAATATTGAGTTATGTCTTGCTGTTAACCCTTGCTGCCTTACAGGAAAAAAATGGAAAATCTGAAAAAAGTGAAATTTCCCTTTTTCCTTTAATTCTTCTGGAACATCTGAAGGGTTAACAAAGTTTGTAAGCTCCACAAAGTGACTTCATAACTGAATTGGTCCTTTAAAAAGCGTGTTTTGGACATTTTCTTAAAAATGACATATAGTACATCTAACATCCCAAAAAAAAATTAAATTACATTTACAAAATGATGGCAACATAAAGTAGACATAATGTAAATGTAAAGTAAACTATTTTATGAAGTATCTTAAAAGCAGTGAAATTGGAATTTTGAAAATTGTGAATTTTTCAAAATCTTTTGTAAATTTGGGATTTTTTTTTATAAATAAAGGTGAAATATATTGACTCAGATTTAGCATGGTCATGAAGTGCAATGTGTCACGAGAAAACAGGTGAAAAATGGCTCGGTCCTAAACGGGTTAATCTCATCTTGGCTTTCTAACAAGATGATACAACCCCTTTAATGCACTATACAGCTTGAAATGGTCCTGGCTAATGTTTTGCTCCTTATTAATATTTAGCAAAATAACATCTAGTAAATATTAGTATAAGAAAATGAAATAGTGAAAAATGCTATTATATCAGCACCTTGTCAAAACAGTCATTTTTATTGAAAGTTTTAACACTTCTGTTTTTTTTAGGTATTTGTTATCCCTTTCTGATCTTATTGTGGCATCACCAATACCAGAAGACCATAGTCAGATACTGGTGATAATATCTGTAAGTTGTAATTAATTCTATGATATATAATAGCTCTTCTCCAGAAAGAAAAAAAAACCTGTCTCTCTACTGCCATCTGTTGGTAGCCGCTCACTAAAGCCATGGTCTGACTCATAGAAGCTTGCGACTTGACTAGGGATATCAGGCAAACCAGACACCTATCTGTAGGCAGCGCCAGGGATGCATCTAGCCTTTCTGTTACCTATGAAGAAAAATCATATAGCACCCCTTTCAACACCTCCCCCCCCCCCCCACAAAAAAGAAAAGTCTGTAACCAGTTCAAGACTGGGCCATTTATCTGACCCTGGGTCACAAGTATATGATAAGGAGAAAGATAATATGACAAGTAGGGGCTCACTGTTAACAGCATGTAGAAATACATAGGTAAGAATTAGGACACCGCAATGAGGTACAATGCATTCAGAAAGTCTTCACTTTCACTTTTTTCTCATTTTGTTATTTTGTGGCTGTGTACTCAATACCCAGTAATGACAACGTGAGAACAGAATATTAGACGTCTTTGCAAATTTATTGAAAAGGAAAAACTAAAATCTTATAGACATAAGTATTCAGACCCTTTACTCAGTACTTCATTGAAGCAGCTTTGGCAGCAATTACAGCCTCCAGTCTGCTTGGTTATGATGCCACCACATTTTCACTCCTGGCTTTCAGCATTCTCTGTCATTCTTTTTCTGAAGATCTCTCAAGCTTCATCAGGTTGGATGGGAACCATCGGAGGGCAGACATTTTCAGGTTTCTCCAAGATGTTCCATTTGGTTCAAGTCAGGGCTCTGGCTGGGCTACTCAAGGACATTCTCAGAGTTGTTCCTAAACCACTCCTGTGTTGTCTTAGTTGTGTGCTTTGGGTCATTGTCTTGTTTGAAGGTAATCCATGGGCCCAGTCTGAGCTCTAGAGCACTCTGAATCAGCTACATTTCAAGTGTCAAAGCAAATGGTCTGAATACTTATGTCCGTGCAAAATTTTAGTTTTTCCTTTTTAATAAATTAGCAAAAGTTTCTAAAATTCCATTTTCTCTTTCTCATTATGAGGTACTGAGTGCAGATTGATGGGGAAAACTTTATTTATTCTTTTATTTTAGCACAAGGCCTCAAGGTTCAGAATACTTTCCTAATGCATTGTATATTTTGAGAGTGCTGGAGCAATGGTTATCCTGTTAGGACACATGGAATGGGAGACACCGAGCTGGGCCATGAACAAACAATAGTAGTGATACCAATTCCATTGTCCAAGAATAAAGTCAAATATGACTCAGGGAGCACATCCAGATAAAACATTATCTGGATGTGGAGCCTGATGTAGTTTTAAGTCAAGTTCTATCTTATTCATGGACGTGTATCCCTTTCATGTTATTGTTCCTACATAGTTAATGCAAATAAATGGCCAGGTATAATATATTCAGCAAATTCAAAAAGTACACAAAATATTTTTTTAAAATACAGGCATCATTTTAATCATATGGGATCAACCTAACCAGGCCTTATAACTCGTTTAATAGAGCAGTGCACACTCTAACAACAGTGTCATCCACAGATCCCCATAATAGTGTCCTCCACAGATCCCCCATAACAATGTCCTCCACAGATCCCCCAGAACAGTGCGTTATCCACAGATCCTCATACCAGTGTCATCCACAGATCCCCCATAACAATATGTGATCCACAGATCCCCCATAACAGTGTGACAGCCACAGATCCCCATAACAGTGTGTGATTCACAGATCCCCATAACAGTGTGTCTTCCACACATCCCCATAACAGTGTGTCATCCACAGATCCCCCATAACAGTATGTCATCCACAGATCCCCTATAACAGTGTGTCTTCCACAGATCCCCATAACAGTGTGTCATCCACAGATCCCCCATAACAGTATGTCACCCACAGATCCCCCATAAGTGTGTCACCCACAGATCCCTAATAACAGTGTGTCACCCACAGATCCCCCATAACAGTGTGTCATCCACAGATCCTCCATAACAGTGTGTCATCCACAGATCCTCCATAACAGTGTGTCATCCACAGATCCTCCATAAGTGTGTCATCCACAGATCCTCCATAACTGTGTGTCATCCACAGATCCTCCATAACTGTGTCATCCACAGATCCTCCATAACAGTGTGTCATCCACAGATCCTCCATAACAGTGTGTCACCCACAGATCCCCCATAAGTGTGTCACCCACAGATCCCCTATAAGTGTGTCACCCACAGATCCCTAATAACAGTGTGTCACCCACAGATCCCCCATAACAGTGTGTCATCCACAGATCCTCCATAACAGTGTGTCATCCACAGATCCTCCATAAGTGTGTCACCACAGGTCCTCCATAACCGTGTGTCATCCACAGATCCTCCATAAACTGTGTCATCCACCAGTATCCTCCAACAGTTCATCCACAGATCCTCCATAACAGTGGTGTCATCCACAGATCCTCCATAACAGTGTGTCATCCACAGATCCCCTATAAGTGTGTCACCCACAGATCCCTAATAACAGTGTGTCACCCACAGATCCCCCATAACCAGTGTGTCATCCACAGCATCCTCCATAACAGTGTGTCATCCACAGATCCTCCATAAGTGTGTCATCCACAGATCCTCCATAACCGTGTGTCATCCACAGATCCTCCATAACAGTGTCATCCACAGATCCTCCATAACAGTGTCATCCACAGATCCCCCATAACAGTGGGTCATCCACAGATCCCCCATAACAGTCAAAAAGTACACAAAATATTTTTTTAAAATACAGGCATCATTTTAATCATATGGGATCAACCCTACCAGGCATTATAACTCGTTTAATAGAGCAGTGCACGCTCCAATAACAGTGTCCTCCACAGATCCCCCATAATAGTGTCCTCCACAGATCCCCCATAACAATGTCCTCCACAGATCCCCCAGAACAATGCGTTATCCACAGATCCCCATACCAGTGTCATCCACAGATCCCACATAACAATATGTGATCCACAGATCCCCCATAACAGTGTGTCACCCACAGATCCCCATAACAGTGTGTCATCCACAGATCCCCATAACAGTGTGTCTTCCACAGATCCTCCATAACAGTGTCATCCACAGATCCCCCATAAGTGTGTTATCCACAGATCCCCCATAACAGTGTCATCCACAGATCCCCCATAACAGTGTCATCCACAGATCCCCCATAACAGTGTCATCCACAGATCCCCATAACAGTGTCATCCACAGATCCCCCATAACAGTGTCATCCACAGATCCTCCATAACAGTGTCATCCACAGATCCTCCATAAGTGTGTCATCCACAGATCCTCCATAAGTGTGTCATCCACAGATCCCCCATAACAGTGTGTCATCCACAGATCCCCCATAACAGTGTGTCACCCACAGATCCCCGCATAACAGTGTGTCACCCACAGATCCCCCATAAGTGTGTCATCCACAAATCCTCCATAACAGTGTGTCATCCACAGATCCCCCATAACAGTGTCATCCACAGATCCTCCATAAGTGTGTCATCCACAGATCCCCCATAACAGTGTGTCCACCCACAGATCCCCCATAACAGTGTGTCACCCACAGATCCCCCCATAACAGTGGTGTCACCCACAGATTCCCCATAACA
Organism: Rhinella marina; assembly: GCA_900303285.1. NCBI lineage: Eukaryota > Metazoa > Chordata > Amphibia > Anura > Bufonidae > Rhinella > Rhinella marina. Next base: position 172,813 of record ONZH01016424.1, read on the forward strand.
GTGTGTTCACGCCACAGATCCCCCATAACAGTGTGTCATCCACAGATCCTCCATAACAGTGTGTCACCCACAGATCCCCCATAAGTGTGTCATCCACAGATCCCATAACAGGTCATCCACAGATCCTCCATAACAGTGTCATCCACAGATCCCCCATAACAGTGTCATCCACAGATCCCCCATAACAGTGTCATCCACAGATCCCCCATAACAGTGTCATCCACAGATCCTCCATAAGTATGTCATCCACAGATCCTCCATACCCGGTTGTCATCCACAGATCCCCCATAACAGTGTCATCCACAGATCCCCCATAACAGTGTGTCCACCCACAGATCCCCCATAACAGTGTGTCACCCACAGATCCCCCATAACAGTGTGTCACCCACAGATCCCCCATAAGTGTGTCACCCACAGATCCCCCATAACAGTGTGTCATCCACAGTTCCCCCATAACAGTGGGTCATCCACAGATTCCCCCATAACAGTGTCCATCCACAGATCCACCCATAACAGTGTCATCCACAGATCCCCATAAAGTGTCATCCACAGATCCCATAACAGTGTCATCACAGATCCCCCATTAACAGTTGTCATCCACAGATCCCCCATAACAGTGTCATCCACAGATCCCCATAACAGTGTCATCCACAAATCCCCCATAACAGTGTCATCCACAAATCCCCCATAACAGTGTCATCCACAGATCCCCCATAACAGTGTCACCCACAGATCCCCCATAACAGTGTCACCCACAGATCCCCATAACAGTGTTCATCCACAGATCCCCAATTAGTTCAAAACCCACCAAAAGCACACCATTTGCTTACTAATATTTTTTTCTTAATTTCCTCCTCAAAAACCTAAGTGCATCTTATCATCAGGTGCGTGTTATAAAGCAAAATATCCAGTAAAATATATATACACACGCTATGCACTAATGACCTAGACACTTACGGATAAATGCGAACAGATTTTGCTGTGGTGGAATGACCTATGGTTTGTTTCTTTTTTCTAGAATCTTTAAAATATTGTTTCTTTCACTCCACAAAAATGGGATTAATATAGTATAAGTATAGTATATATATATATATATATAATAAGTGTATATTTTTTGTATCGCCTGCTTAGATATCTTTCTACAAAACTGGAAAAGTTCAATCTGTGGCTGAAAAACAACAAGTTAAAGTAAGTAAAACCACTGTGCATATTTCAGACTGAGCAGTAATACTGTATATCCATCGTCATTTCCCCAACTAAAACCTGCACACGTTGCGGATTACGCACAGTTTTTTCACACAGTTTCGTGTGAAAAACCACAGCGTAAGGCCTTATTCACACGTCAGTGTTTGATCAGTGATTTCCATCAGTGATTGTGAGCCAAAACCAGGTGCAGGTCTAAACACAGGTACAGATCTTTCCCTTAGGCTACATTCACACAACTGTTGTGTTTTGTGGATCCGCATATTGCGGTTCTGCAAAACACTGATACCGGCCCTTGTGTGTTCCGCAATTTGTGGACCACACATGCCACGGCTATCATAGAAATGCCTATTTTTGTCCGCAAAATAGGACATGTTCTATTCTTTTTGCTGGTCCGCGGTACAGAGCAATGGATGCGGATTTTGCGGTCCCATAGAAATGAATGGGTCCCGATCTGAAACGCAAAATATGCGGCACGGAGCACGCAAAAAGCACGTGTGAATGTAGCCTTAATCTTATGTCTGTGGAGGCTCAAATCCTGGTTTTGGCTCACAATCACTGAAGGAAATCACTGACCAAAACACTGTCATGTGTAATACAGTACCAATAAAAGTTTATGGGATTAGACAGATCTTAGGTACACTTTGCTTTTTCATTCTGTGTGTAAATTGACTAGTGGGCAGATATTGAAATCTCCGGTGTGTCTGTTCTCTGTATGATTCTTTTGTGTAGATTTCTTTTTCTTCAATGAAAGAGATCGGCAGCAAATCTGCATTAAATCCGCACCAAAAACTACCAGTAACACATACGGTTTTTGGTGCTGAGTGGCACAGAAATCCAAATGGAAATTTATGTGGAATTTCTATAAGCTCATTCGGGAAGTGACTGTGTCAGTCAATTCCAGAGAGTCAGTGCTGTCAAGAAAACTCATGAATGGACTGAATACACCCAGACTCTTCACACTTCATTTGTATATGGTTCAGGAAAAGTTTCTTAACCCTTTCATGCTGAAAGGTAGTTAAAACCTTCCTGCCCAGGCCATTTTTTGCTAATCTGACATGTCACTTCATGTGGTAATAACTTTGGAACACTTTTACTTATGCAGGCCATTCTGAGATTGTTTTCTCGTCACATATTGTGCTTCACGATAGTAGTAAATTTGTGGCAAAATATTTCATTTTTATTTATAAAAAAATACCAAATTTAGCAAAAGTTTAGAAAAATTAGCAAATTTCCAAATTTCAATTTTTCTACTTTCAAAATACATAGTAATACCTCCAAAAATAGTTATTATTTTACATTCCCCATATGTCTACTTTATGTTGGCATCATTTTATAAATGTCATTTTACTTTTTTCAGACGTTAGAAGGCATAGAAGTTTGGAAGCATTTTTTGGAATTTTCAACAAAATTTCCAAAACCATTTTTTAAGCACCAATTCAGATATAAAGTGATTTTGAAGGGCTTAAGTAATGGAAACCACCCATAAATGACCCCATTTTAGAAACTACACCCCTCAAATTATAAAAAACTGATGTTACAAACTTTGTTAACCCCTGAGGTGTTCCACAAGAATTAAGGGAAAATAGAGGTGAAATTTCAAAATTTCACTTTTTTGGTAGATTATTCATGTTAATATTTTTTTTCTTGCAACACAGCAAGGGTTAACAGCAAACTAAACCTCAATATACATTACGCTGATTCTGCAGTTTACAGAAATACCCCATATGTGGTGGTAAACGTCTCTATGGGTTTGTGGCAGTGGTCAGAAGTAAAGGAGCGCCATACGGATTTTGGAGGCAGATTTTGCTAGAATGGTTTTTAGACACCATTTTGTAATTGAGAGACCCTGACGTACCCCTACAGTGGAAACCCTCAAAAAGTGACCCCATTTTGGAAACTACACCCTTCAAAGAATATATTAAGGGGGATACTGACCACTTTGACCCCCTAAGCGTTTTACGGAATTTGGAAACACTTGGCTGTGAAAATGAAAAGTTTCATTTCTTCCAATAAAATGTTGCTTTAACCCCAAATTTTTCATTTTCACAAGGGTTAACAGGAGAAAAGCACCGCATAAGTTTTTCCCCCATTTTCTCCTGAATACGGCAACACCCCATATGTGGTGGTAAACTGCTGTGGGGGCACATGGCAGGACTCAGAACAGAAGGAGCGCCATATAGATTTTGCAGTACAGATTTTGATGGATTGGTTTGCGGGAGCCATTGATTTTTATTTTTTTGAGTTATTGTCTTATGTGGGGGCTTATTTTTTGCGGGATGAGGTGATGTTTTCATTGGTACCATTTTGGGGTACATAAGACTTTTTTATTGCTTGGTATTACACTTTTTGTGAGTCAAGGTGGAAAAAAATAGCTGTTTTGGCATAGTTTTTTTAATTTTTTTTTTACAGCATTCACCTGAGGGCGCAAATCATTTGATATTTTTATAGAGCAGGTTGTTATGGATGTGGTGATACCCAATATGTCTAACTTTTTTATTTTTGGAAAGTTTTACACATTAGATTTATTTTTGAACAGAATACAATCTTCTTTTTGTGTTGCCAATTTCTGAGAGCCATATTTTTTTTATTTTTCAGGCGATTGTCTCATGTAGGGTATCATTTTTGCGGGATAAGATGACGGTTTGATTGGTACCATTTTGGGTTAAATACGCCTTTTTGATCGCCTGCTATTACACTTTTTGTGAGGCAAGAGGGAAAAAATTGTTGTTTTGGCATAGTTTTTTAAAAAAAATTTTTTGCAGCATTCACCTGGGGGGCCATCTCATGTAATATTTTTATAGAGCAGGTTGTTACGGACGTGGTGATACCCAATATGTCTAACTTTTTTATTTTTGGAAAGTTTTACACATTAGATTTATTTTTGAACAGAATAAAATCTTTTTTTTGTGTTGCCATTTTCTGAGAGCCATATTTTTTTTATTTTTCGGGCGATTGTTTTAGGTAGGGTATCATTTTTGCGGGACAAGATGACGGTTTGATTGGTACCATTTTGGGTTAAATATGCCTTTTTGATCGCCTACTATTACACTTTTTCTGAGGCAAGAGGGAAAAAATGGTTGTTTTGGCATAGTTTTTTTTTTTTTTTTTTGCAGCAGCATTCACCTGGGAGGCCATCTCATGTAATATTTTTATAGAGCAGGTTGTTACGGACGTGGCGATACCCAATATGTCTAACTTTATTATTTTTGGAAAGTTTTATAATATCAGATTTATTTTTGAACAGAATAAAATCTTTTTTTTGTGTTGCCATTTTCTGAGAGCCATATTTTTTTTATTTTTTGGGCGATTGTCTCAGGTAGGGTATCATTTTTTGCGGGACAAGATGACGGTTTGATTGGTACCATTTTGGGTTAAATACGCCTTTTTGATCACCTGGGAGGCCATCTCATGTAATATTTTTATAGAGCAGGTTGTTACGGACGTGGCGATACCCAATATGTCTAACTTTATTATTTTTGGAAAGTTTTACACATCAGATTTATTTTTGAACAGAATAAAATCCCTATGGACCGCGGCATGGAAGGGGTTAAACGGCTGACATTGGTGCCAGCACCGATGTCAGCAGTTTGAAGCAAGAGTATCAGCTGTATGCTGATACTCTGCTTGCAAACCGCTCGGCCATCCTGAACATCGGGGAAGGCAGACAGGCAGCGCGGGTTCAAATCGCGCTGCCGCCCGCTCGCCTGTCCGCCCTGTCCCCCCCCTCCCCTCTTGGCCATCCTATTATGGGCATAAATTATGATGTTGAGGGGGGTGGGGGGGGATAATAAACATATTTTTAACAAAATAAAAAATTCTGGGGCTCCTTATCGTCGCCCCAAAGCAGGAACATTAATCTACGTCGCTGCTGCACAAAGCCCGGCAAGCAGCGACGTAGATTTACCGTCGGCGGTCGTGAAGGGGTTAAAGTATCAGCCATTGGTTTAGAAAACCATTACTAGTTAGCAACAGTAGGTCATTGTGCATAGTGTCTGAAAAATAAATCTACGTCAGCAAAGGGCTTGGTGTAGATTTCTAGTCTAATGTGCACCATTTTTGTGGCAAACATGTTGTTGAATGAATTGGGCACTGAAAGTCATGGCTTTGGCCTGCTTCCTCCTTCCCATGCCTCATCTACTATTTGTAAAATTGGCAATGGGGGTGGGAAAGTTGCAATTTTGGTGCAAAAAATATGATTTTTGTACACCAGAAGACTGGAGAACAAAGATGATAAATTCCCCTGTCTGTGTGAAGCCACCCTCATACATATGAATTGTGTGTGATACCAGCACTTACTCTTGTAAACTAACAGAGCAGCCAATGATCAGATGTTTTGATGCTTACCTCAGATGGAGAGGCCTGAAAGAGTTACTCCAGCAGTGCTTCAGTCTTGTCTGTTTTACACAATCACAGTGCGGCTTGCTCCCTACTGGAATAAGGCCGGGCATCTGCTAATTCAAGGTAAAAGACTCTTGAACACTTTTTTATTCCTATATGCACCAGTTTAACTTTGCAACCTTGGTGATGAACAAAGATAATATGTATGATTTCATTAATTCTCTTGAAATTACATTAAAATCCTACAAGAATTTGGGTCTGAGGGGCTAAACTTTTGAGAAATGCTGCCAACTGCACTAAACCTATGTGTAAATTCACTCTAAATGTTTCTTTTAAGTGCGTAAAGTGCATTGCTAGCTTCAGTTACACATAAAGTTTACATTTTTTACTTTATAGGGGCAGATTTTTTATCAAAGTCAGGAAAGCAGGATGCAGTTGGTAAGTAAACCATGCTAATTGTGTGTATAAGCAAAGTCTTGTCAAGATGAGAAAGTGCAACAGTTTTGAAAAAGCAGTGCAAACTCTGCTGCCACTTAATATGCAGGATTTGGGGAATAAAGCCGTATATGTGGAATGATTATAATTATAGTATCTCCATAACTTCTTTTTGTGGTCATACTGGCACATTGGGGGTCATTAATAGCCCCGTGCTGCAGGAGGAAGTACCTAATTTATTATGAGGGTCTTGTCATAAATTTGGTGCACCTCCGGTAGTCCATGCTCCACCCACAGAGCTCTTGTCAGGCTGTATTTCCCAATATCACTTTCTGTTCCTTCTGCTCCCTCCCCCCAAAGACCATACACGTTATGTCCCCATACACCTCTCACACAGAATTCTGTCTCCCCCTCCCTGCACTGCCCAGGTTATATGAGCCACTTTCATTTCCTCTGCCCCTACTTCCTCCACAGAGCTCTGTCATGTTGTGCCTCCCTACCCTGACTGACCACAGCATTTACACCACACTATGGACTGACTGCAGCATTTACACCAGACTATGGACTGATCGCAGCATTTACTATAGACTGGACTGACTGCAGCATTTACACCAGACTATGGACTGACCACAGCATTTACACTAGACTGACTGACCGCAGTGTTTACACCAGACTATAGACTGATTTACCATATCATTTACACCAGACTATGGACTGACTGCAGAGTTTACACTAAACTACAGACTGACCGCAGTGTTTACAATAAACTACAGACTGACCGCAGTGTTTACACTAGACTACAGACTGACCGCAGTGTTTACACTAGACTATCGACTGACTGACCGCAGTGTTTACACTAGACTACAGACTGACCGCAGTGTTTACACTAAACTACAGACTGACCACAGCATTTACACTAGACTATCGAATGACTGACCGCAGTGTTTACAATAAACTACAGACTGACCGCAGTGTTTACACTAGACTACAGACTGACCGCAGTGTTTACACTAAACTATCGAATGACTGACCGCAGTGTTTACACTAGACTACAGACTGACCACAGCATTTACACTAGACTATCGAATGACTGACCGCAGTGTTTACAATAAACTACAGACTGACCGCAGTGTTTAACAATAAACTACAGACTGACGCGCAGTGTTTACACTAGACTATATGGACTGACTGACCGCAGTGTTTACAATAACTACAGACTGACCGCAGTGTTTACACTAGACTACAGACCTGACCGCAGTGTTACACTACACTATCGAATGACTGACCGCAGTGTTTACACTAGACTACAGACTGACCGCAGTGTTTACAATAAACTACAGACTGACCGCAGTGTTTACAATAAACTACAGACTGACCCCAGTGTTTACACTAGACTATTGACTGACTGACCGCAGTGTTTACAATAAACTACAGACTGACCGCAGTGTTTACAAATAAACTACAGACTGACCGCAAGTGTTTACACTAGACTTATGGACTGACTGACCGCAGTGTTTACACTAGAATATGGACTGACTGACCGCAGTGTTTACAATAAACTACAGACTGACCGGCAGTGTTTACAATAAACTACAGACTGACCGCAGTGTTTTAAACTAGACTATGGACTGACTGACCGCAGTGTTTACACTAGACTATCGACTGACTGACCGCAGTGTTTACAATAAACTACAGACTTGACCGCAGTGTTTACAATAAACTACAGACTGACCGCAGTGTTTACAATAAACTACAGACTGACCGCAGTGTTTACAATAAACTACAGACTGACCGCAGTGTTTACAATAAACTACAGACTGACCGCAGTGGTTTACAATAAACTACAACTGACCGCAGTGTTTACAATAAACTACAGACTGACCGCAGTGTTACAATAAACTACAGACTGACCGCAGTGTTTTACAATAAACTACAGACTGACCGCAGTGTTTACAATAAAACTACAGACTGACCGCAGTGTTTACAATAAAACTACAGACTGACCGCCAGTGTTTACAATAAACTACAGACTGACCGCAGTGTTTACACTAGAATATGGACTGACTGACCGCAGTGTTTACAATAAACTACAGACTGACCGCAGTGTTTACAATAAACTACAGACTGACCGCAGTGTTTACACTAACTATCGACTGATAGACTTGACTGCTGACCGCAGTGTTTACAAATAAACTACAGACTGACCGCAGTGTTTACACTAGACTATCGACTGACTGACCGCAGTGTTTACACTAGACTATCGACTGACTGACCGCAGTGTTTACAATAAACTACAGACTGACCGCAGTGTTTACAATAAACTACAGACTGACCGCAGTGTTTACAATAAACTACAGACTGACCGCAGTGTTTTACACTAGCTATGCGACTGACTGTTTACACTAGACTATCGACTGACTGACCGCAGTGTTTACAATAAACTACAGACTGACCGCAGTGTTTACAATAAACTACAGACTGACCGCAGTGTTTACAATAAACTACAGACTGACCGCAGTGTTTACAATAGACTACAGACTGACCGCAGCATATTAGGTTATGAACTGGCCACCTGGGTTGACGAAGAGTTTGGTTACTGACTCACTGGACCAGAGACACCAGTGCAAAGCACCGAGGGATTGGGTGATACTCATAGTCATGAAACAGACAGAGGTCAGGGCAAGAGGCACAGGTTCAGTATGATGAACAGGCATGTGTCAGGTCATACAGCAGAAAGATATAATCCAGGAATCAGGCAGAATTCAGAACACAGGCAGGCAGGCAGACAGATTATAGCTGTTCTTCGCAGGGCTTAGCAAGCTAGAGAAACCTAGGTGAGTTGCTCAGGCCAGGGGTGGAACAAACAACCCAGCATATATAGGAGAGCTGACAAGATCAATAATCAAACGGCTGAACACAAAGCAAAGGGGGAATTAACTCTTGCAGTACTGCTATGTGATGTTGAATATTCTGATACACACACAAGAAGCAGCCAGGCTGCGGCAAGGGACACAAGAGTCTGGCGGCTGGACCCAGCAAGAAGCTAGGTGAGTGATGCTGCGCCTATGTCCACCCTGGATAATGGGATGACGGCGGGCACAGAGCATCACCATGACATCTATGGAGATTTGGTGAAAAGGTGCCTAAACTTTTTAATATATTGTGTTAAAAATTATATTTCTAAAATTAAATTTCTTCAGGTGATAGAGATTAAAAAAAAAAATTATTGATTTACACTGCATATATCCAGATAGACTTTGATGTGTCCCAAACAAGTCCATCAACTTATAAGTGCTTGTGAAATTTGAAAAAGGGGTTCTTCAGGAGTATAACATTTATGGTCTGTAGGATAGGCCATCATTGTTTCATCTGCATCTTTACAAGCTTCAGGACCCCACCACAGTGAAGGGACCATTTCTTTTTTATATAGGCACTGTGGTTCATCTGTGTGCATGGCTGTGCCTGGTTCTACAGCTTGTACAGACAAGCAATGAAGGGAACACAGAGCTCTTAGGGGGAAACATGGCCCTTTCATTGTGGTGAAACATTAATCCCCCATCCTCAGGGACAGTCCATCCGTTCTAACTATAACTAATTTCAATGTTCTATCCACGTGGACTTTTTCCAGGCTGAACCTGGCATGGATTCCACTCAAAAAAGCCACCAGGAAGTCACCTCCCTTTATTTTATGGGAGGCCGCAGTTTATGGCGGCACCGACACCAGAAAGGACATGTCACAGCCATAATCTGTGGCCGCAAGAACGGCAGCAATCCCTCCCATTGAAAACGATTCCAGATGGTTTTAACACAGAATTTGCTCCAAATTTAGCCTGCAAAAAACGCTCTGAACGTCCCCTAAATCTGCCTATAATCAACCTTATGGTTTTCTGCATAAATATTTCTATGTTTATTTTAGCAATCTCCATCAATGTATTAGATAATCAACTACTTATCACTGTGCAAGTGCATACAGTTCGCCTGCCACCTTGTCAGGTAATGGTCAGCGGTATAGTAGTATTTTCATGGTCTTATCCTTGCATTTGGTTTAGAAAATGTTTTGACATGTCTCTCATTAGCCAAGAAGTACTGCTGTAGTGTCATGGTGAGGGAATACTTTGCTGCTTCAAAATCTGTAATAAAAATGGTGGTGGGGATCCTCCAACAAGGCAAGTGGCCTAGTTTCTCTCTAGTTACTCCAATTACTACTAAGCAATTCAGAAGTTATACAAGGAAATAATGGTCTTTATTTACATAGCCCAACATATTCCACAGCAAGTCAGAGCAGCAAAAGGTTTTGCAAATTATTTAACCAATCACTATATAAAATTGGATAACAATAATTATTAAACTGGATAGGTGATCAGTGTCTGATCAATGGAGGAGTCCCACACCCGGGATCCCCGCCTTTCAGCTGTATGAGAAGGGGCGGACACTGAAGGTAGAGCTGCGGCCTTCTTACAGCTTTGCCTAGGTCGTGTGACGACACGTTCATAGGTCATATGGCCTCGGCGCAGCTCAGCCCTATTGAAGCGAATGGGGTTGAGCTGCAATACCAAGCACAGCCACTATACAATGTACGGCGCTGTGCTTGGTGAGCTGCCAGTGCCTTCTCAAACAGCTGATTGTTGGGGACAAGAATAGGACGTGTTCTATTTTTTTGCGGGGCCGCAGAACAGAAGTGCGGATGCAGACAGTACACTGTGTGCTGTCCTCATCTTTTGCGGCCCTATTGAGAATGAATGGGTGCGCACCCGTTCCGAAAAATTGCAGAACAGACGCGGAACCATTCATACAGACCCTTATTGTATTGTTTTCTAATACCAGTTACCCCTTAAGGACAACCGCTGTACAAAAAGGAAACCCAGAACTCTATGGGCGGAATTGAATTTTATTTCCAATCCCACTGCATTTGAATTTTTTTCCATGTTCACACTACCTTGTATGCAATATAAGATGGTGCCATAAGAAAGTACAACTTGTCCCTCAAAATACAAGTCCTCATACGGCTATGTGAGCAGAAAAAAAAAAGTTATGGCTCTGGGAAGGCAGGTGGTAAAAAATGAAAATGCAAAAACGCAAAATGGCTCAGTCCTTAAAGGGTTAAATTATATATTATAATTCATACCATAGTACAGAAACCTTTAAAAAATGCATACTTAAAGCGTACCTAACCTTCCAACAAACTGCATTAAAAGGGGTTGTCTGAGTTATGTAAAAAAAAAAAATGCAACCCCTCTAAATGTCCTAAAATAACAAATGGATACCCACTTTTTTCTTCTCTGTTTCTTCAGACGCTTTGGTCCCCCCACTGCTGACATCATCTTCTTGGCTGCAGTGGTGGTGTTCGTGCACATGTAACCGCTGCTGGCTATGGATGGCTTCAGCCGTGTATGGGACGTCTCTGCTGAGGCCAGTGATTGGCTGCAGCGGTGACCTTTGTGCATAGAAAAACAAAGAGCAGTGGTGAGAACCAGAGAGAATTGTAGGAAGTAGCAGAGGAGAAAACAGGGGTTGCTTGAGTTTTTACATAACTTGGACATACATGAAGAGTAACACTGTTTCTGGCCATTAGATGACTTGTATGTTGCATAGCTTTAGGATATAAACTTCCTATATAGCTGCAGCAGTCTCTTTGGTGTCTCACTTAGCTCTTGCTCACTCCCCCACCTGGCAAACATGCCGAGAACAGGCCAGATGCAAACTGCTGCACGCAGTGTTTGTTGTCCGACTGATTCTTGTCATGTTTGCTGAGTTGCGCCCAGATCTATGCCAGTCCCCATTATAGTGAATGGGGCTGGACGGCGATGCAGCAGCTTCCGGCAATGCCAGAATGCTGATCCGGCAGGCTGTTCCCTCCACTGAAAGCACTACTGTAAAACTAGCCTAAGCCGACTGTGCTACTTTCCAAGAAGCGGGTGTAACCAGGGTGATGAGGGGGTGGAGCCAGCTGCCCTGGAGCTTTTGTCTTCATTTATGCCAGGTTTATGGCATTAACCACTTCAGCTCTGGGCCATTTCCCCCCTTCCTGACCAGGCCTAATTTTGCAAATCTGACATGTGTCACTTCATGTGGTAATAACTTTGGAACGCTTTTACTTATCCAAGCAATTCTGAGATTGTTTTCTCGTGACACATTGTACTTCAAGTTAATGGTAAATTTGAGTCGATAAGTTTTAATTTTATTTATAAAAAAATCCAAAAGTTATCGAAAATTTGAAAAAATTCACTGTTTTCTAAATTTCAATCTCTCTGCTTTTAAGACAGATAGTGATACCCCATAAAATCCTTTTTAATTTACATTCCCCATATGTCTACTTTATGTTGGCCATCATTTTGGTAGTGTCATTTTATTTTTTTAGGACAGTAGAAGGTTTAGAATTTTAGACGCAATTTTTGCAAATTCGCAAAATCAACTTTTTTAAGGACCAGTTCAGTTCTGAAGTCAGTTTGTGGGCTTACATAATAGAAACCACCCACAAATGACCCCATTATAGAAAATACACCCCTCAAACTATTCAAAACTGGTTTTAGAAATGTTGTTAACCCTTTAAAGGGAACCTGTCATCACCGAAACACCCCCTGAACTAGAGTAAGTGTTGTATAGTGTAAGTGATGCTGAATCTGAATATGTAAGTTTTATCTTCATACTCACTTCCATTCTGACGCTGTGCTCCCACAAACCTTCAGTAAAATGCACTCACTGGACTCTTCTTTGAGTCCTCTCCATTATATGAGTGAGCACTGGAGTCCAGTGAGTGCATTTTACTTCAGGTTTGTGGGAGCACAGCGTCGTAATGGAAGTGAGTATGAAGATAAAACTTACATATTCGGATTCAGCATCACTTACACTATATAACACTTACTCTAGGTCAGGGTTTTTTTCGGAGATGACAGGTTCCCTTTAAGTATTCCACAGGAATTAAAGCAAAATAGATGTGAAATTTCAAAATTTCACTTTTTTTGCAGATTTTCCATTTTAATCATTTTTTTCCTGTAACACATCAATGGTTAACAACAAAACAAAACTCAATATTTATTACCCTGATTCTGCAGTTTGCAGAAACACCCCACATGTGGTCGTAAACTGTTATTAGGGGATACGCCAGGGCTCAGAAGGGGAGGAGCAGCATCTGCATTTTCTAACATGGAATTTTTTGTCATGGTTTGTAAGAGTGATAACTTTTTAATTTTTTGTGGACTGAGCTGCGTGAGGTCTTATTTTTTGCGGGACAAGCTGTGCTTTTTATTAGCACCATTTTGGGGTACATCTGTCTTTCTGATCACTTTTTAATCAAATTTTTGGGAGGTTAACTAAAAAAAAAAAAAGCAGTTTAGGGGCATTTTTCTATATATTTTTTACACCGTTCACTTGATGGGGTAGAACATGTGCTATTTTTGTAGAGCCAGTTGTTACGGACGCAACGATACCAAATATGTCTATTTTTTTTTTTTTTTTTTACGTTTTACACAATAAGAGCATTTTTAGAAGAAAAATCATGTTTTTGTGTTGCAATTTTTTAAGAGCCATATTTTTTTTATTTTTCGGGCTATAATCTTCTGTGGGGGCTCATTTTTTGCGGGATGAGGTGACGTTTTTATTGCTACCATTTTGGGATGCATACGACTTTTTGATTGTTTGATATTATGTTTTTTGGTAGGTGATGCGACAAAAAAAGCTGTATTGGCATAATTTTTATTAGATTTTTTTTACGCAGTTCACTTGATCGGGTAGATCATGTGATATTTTTATAGAGCTGGTCGTTTCGGACGCGGTGATACCAAATATGTCTATCTTATTTATTTATTTTTATTTGTAACTTTTTTTTAATGAAATATTTGGCGGGAAATTATTTTTTTTATATATATGTGATTTTTTTTATATAATACTCTATTTTTTTTATTTTTTTTTTACACTTTGTGTCCCCCATAAGGTCATACAAGACCTCAGGGGACATTTAACTTCACTTTTTTTTTTTTTTTTTTTTTAACACTTGATTTCTCCTGTAACTGGGGCTGACATAGTAGCCCCAGTTACAGGGGAAATACATCCCCAGAGAGGCTGTACAGCATAATACTATGCTGTACAGCCTCAGTGCAGGGCTGATCGGGTCTATGAGAGACCCGGCAGCTCCTGCACTCTCCCTGCCCCGGCGATCACATGACCGCCGCGCTGTGTATACAGCGATCTAGAAGGCAGGGACCCCTGGGAACGGTCCCTGCCTTATCTTTGGGGTACCCTGCTGTCACTGACAGCAGGTACCCCACTGTGCAGCTGCTGTCTCTGAATGGACGTTCAGAAACGTCCATTCAGAGATAGATAACCACTTCCCAGACGTTTATAGTCAACGGGCGGACGGGAAGTGGTTAATGAAAACACAAATCTACAGCAACTCAAAAATATCATCAATTTCTGTTTAGGCGCATGTTAAGCCGCAGGATATGCCTAATTTATGAGCAGGCACAGGGGATATCATAGACCAGCATAAAACGCCGACATATTCTTCCCAAAGTGATTTTAGAAAAGAGGGAAGAGGGGAAGAAACAGCTGATAGTTCTAGAACGAGGTATTTTTCTCTAATAAGATATATTACAGTTTCTTGCAGTCACTCGTACTATTAATAATTGCTAAGTTGTGTGAAAAGTTAGTGACCATTTAAAAGAGATCGGCCATGTTGTAATTGCAGTCCTATCTGTGGGCAACATAGTGTAGAGCAGAAGGGGCGGAGCAGATTGATATCTAGTTTAGTGGGAAAAGATTCAGTATAACTATTAACTATTTATATTTTTTTCATCTAGCTGTGTGATTTTGATGTTGCATCTGAATGCTTAAAGGGTTCATTAGCTTGGAATACTTCTTTTATGAGAAAGAAAAATGACTCAAACAATTGGTGCTACGTCTTACCAAGGTAAGAATAAGGGCCCGTTCACATGACCGTGTGAATGGGTCCGCATCTATTCCGCAATTTTCAGTGGGCAGTATTAGATCGCACACAGCCGCGACTCTTTGAAAAAAGATAGAACATGTCCTATTCTTGTCCGCAATTGTGGACAAGAATAGGCATTTTGTATGGGGTGCCGACCATGTGTGTTCCACAAATTGCGGAACACACACTGGCCGGCATCCGTAACAACACAACCGTCTGAACAGCCCCTTAATTAAGATGCATGTAGTATACATTAAAATGTTTTTTTTAATTAGCCAACCTGTTTTCAAATACACTATTATGGATTTCCTAGTTAATAGGTATATCAATGTCAATATTGACTGGGACATTTAAGGGGTTAAATGGCATCCCCCTGTATAATGATTCTCACACACTTCTACATGTTACGCAATTTCATTTTTTTGTATATTATTACAACAGTATGAAAATGGGCAGAATCGTACACTTCAGTCATAACATCCCACCAGAATGTCCATTTAAATCCTACCAAGACTTTGAGAACTATTGGAAAATGTTGGTAAGATTTTTTTTCAGATGTATGAAAATGTAAATAAAAGAAAAAGGCCCCCGGTGAATAATCATTCAGCTTTAGGTGTATTGTCTTTAAAGGAAATCTGTCAGTAGTATAATCGCTATTGAAGTAAGGCCATAGCCTAATAGCACTTAGTACCTGATTTCCAGCTGTGCCTTTGTTTCAGCAATAGATGTTTTCTATGTTCTGAAAATCCAGTTTATTTGGTATGCAAATGAGCCAGTAAGGTGCCCAGAGGGGCATCACTCTTGCAGGAAAGAGCCCACCCACCCCTCCTACAACACATTCAAGCCATAATTCTGCCCCCCTTTTCCCTGCTCCCAGCATGAGGGCTGGCTTGGGCACTAGCAGGAGGCGTGCCTAGGCTCCTTCCTGCAAGAGTGACGCCCCTCTGGGCACCTTACTGGCTGATTTGCATACCAAATAAACTGGATTTTCAGAAGATAGAAAACATCTGTTGCTGAAACATAGGTACATCTGGAAATAAGGAACTTAGTGCTATTAGGCTAAGTCTTTACTTCAATAGCGATTATCCTGGTGACAGATTTCCTTTAATTGCAAAATTAGGATTGTATTAGGAAATCAATTTCTGTGGGCAACAAAGATGCTTTTTTGTTATTTCTCCACTTTATTTTCATATACTTAAAGGGTTATTCTCATCGCTAGTATATAACCCATTGTCTGATAGGGTCCTCTGGGACCCGCTCCTATATTGAGAACAGAGCCCCGAAAGTGGTGGAGGGCACACTGCAATTGCACAGCCGTTCTTTCATTTTCTATGGGGCCAACGAAAATAACCGAGCACTGGCTCAGCTATTTCCATCGGGCCCATAGAAAGTAAATGGGAGCAGCCGGTCACGCGCAGTGTGCACCCATTCACTTCTATGGGGAGAGAGCGCTTAGTGGTAGCCGGACCGGGGTCCTGCAGCCATCACTTTACG
This sequence comes from Rhinella marina, assembly GCA_900303285.1. Lineage (NCBI taxonomy): Eukaryota > Metazoa > Chordata > Amphibia > Anura > Bufonidae > Rhinella > Rhinella marina. The sequence continues at coordinate 189,209 of ONZH01016424.1, forward strand.
GGGCTCTGTTCCTGATATAGGTTCGGGTCCCAGCAGTGGTACCCGCAAATATAAGACAATGGGGGCGTATTTTAAAGGGAATTTTCAGAAAATGACCTATAGTCTCTATGGGATAGATTTATCAAAACTAGTGTAAAGGAAAACTGACTTACTTGCCCATAGCAACCAACCAGATTTCCTTTTTGCACAGTTATTATGGGCAACAAAGCAAGTTCTTCTTTACATCAGTTTGGATAAATCCCCCCTATGTTTTTCACAAACATACTCATGGACAAAAGTATCTTTGGGAGCTTTTATTACATCCAATTATAAATCCATAGGCATTAATACAGGTCCCCCCCCCTTCAGCTAAAACATCTTCCACGCTTTCTATGTGATTTGGGGATTTTTGAGTGCGTTTGTGGGAATTTTTGCCCATTCATCCAGACCATGAGTGAAGTCAGGCACTGATGTTGGAGAAGTGGGTCTGGCTCACAATCTCTGTTCTTGTTAATCCTAAAGGTGCTCTGTGGGGTTGAGGTCAGCACTCTGTGCCAACGAAAAACCCTAATATTAAGTGATCAAAAAGCGTTATTTACTCCAAAATGATACCAATGATAACTACAAGTCGTCCTGCAAAAATCAAGCCCTCACACAACTCCATAGAAAGAAAAATAAAAAAGTAATGGGAAGTCTTGGGAAGCGGCGTTGCAAAAAGATTTAAAAAAAGGGGTTTTATTGACCACAAGTAGTAAAACAGAAAAAATGTAGTGCTTGTACAAGCGCTGTGTTCTCTTCTCTGTTTTCCTGCTCGCGGTCAACACTGCAGCGACAAGCAGGTATAATTATATCTCATTTGTTCCTATTCACTTGAAGAGGAAGTATCTGGGAAGTGAATGGGACGGTGGAGTTGAAATTACATTGCGAGGGGGGGGGGGGCCTAGTGAAGTGTTTCCAGGCAGGCTGCACCTCTCTGGCACAGCCTGCTGGTCAATGTCTGTATAGCACTGACATTAAAATATATTGCACTACAGGAATACTGCAATGTATTTTAGAAGTGATCATAAGATCACCTATTATAGTCCCCTTGTAGGGCTATTAAATGCTTAAATTTTTTTTAAAAAAAATGTAATAAATCCAAGTAAAAAAATACACCTATTTGCACTGAAAAAACGCTAAAATCTCCACATATTTGGTATTGCAGCGTCAGTAACGACTCACACTACACACTTATCATGTAATTTATCCTGTACGGTGAAAACCGGAAAAAAAGCTTTTTGCTTATTTGCCACAAAAAATGGAATAAAAAGCGATTAAAAAAGTGGACGTACCCCAAAATGACACCAATGAAATGTACAAGCCCTCACATCGCTCCGTAGAAAGAAAAAGAAAAAAGTTGCTTATCATGCGGCAATGCAAAAACATTTTCTTCTTTGAAAAAAAGGCATTGTGCAAAAGTAGTAAAAAAAAACATATATATATTTGGTATCACTGTAGTCTGTAATCATACCTACCCAGAGAATAAAGTTATCCTGTTAATTAGTGCCAAAAAATTGATGCTGCAAAATTTATAATGTAAAAACTCAGTAGCCATATTGCTGTTTTTATCTCCCTCCTAGAAAGAGTTTATAAAAGTTAAGCAGTAAGTTATGTGTACAACAACATGGCACCATTAAAAACTACAACTTGCCCCACAAATAACAAGCCCTTGGAAGGCGATGATGAAAAATTAAGAAAATCGCATGGTTATTAAGGCCAAAAGGCCATGGTCACTAAGTGGTTAAAAAAGTATATTTATGTTTTTTGTGGTTTCCTGTTTAAAGACGAAGCAGCCTATACTCTTCTATACCTTACAATGGTATCCCATTATTAACTTGCCACATTTACAGTATTTTTCATTTAGATTTATACTGTGAACTTTATGGCCAAACATGGTGTGAATAGAGCCTAACATCACATTATTGTTTTTCCTTAGTATGGTTATGAGCTTCCACACATGTCAGAAGATGATGTGATATACTGCAGTGTTTACTTCAAGCTTATTGGAGAGAAGCTTTTCACGTATCCTACACTGGCTAATAATTTCTCCACCAACATATTTGCAAATATTAGTTTTAGTGCAGGATCCTAACGACTTCTCTATCGCAGATCCAGAGACGTAGCGGCATAGATTACATTAAATAGCAGTACTATGCAGTGTTTGGGGTGAATCCAGGACTTGGGTGAAACTTACTAGAGTTAGCAGGAGCATCTGTGTGTGTATAGCTTTGTCTAGCTATGTATAGCTTTGTCTAGCTGTGGCTCCCTGCTCCTTCTCCCCTGATCCTGCTTATTAAAACAATACCTACCTTGAAAATAGATTGTGATATTCCCAAGAAAAAAGGCTTTTATTTATACAAATGAGGTCTTCAGGGCACCAATTGGTGGACCCTAGTCCTTTGGTGCACTTCAGGTCCTCAGTTTTCAATGCTTGCCCCTTGGTGCAATTAAATTCTTATTTGCATTTTTATTTGTACAAATGAGGTCTTCGGTGCATCAAGGGGTGGACCCTAGTCCTTTTGTGTACTTCAGGTCCTCCGCTTTTCATTGCTGGCCTGGCCCCTTGATGCAATGAAATTCTTATTTGCATAAAGAATAAAGAGTTTTACAGAGTTCACTGTGCAGTAACTCTAATATCCTCTGGGTATTACTGCAACACCAAATCTTAAAGGGTATCTGTCTGCAGATTTGTACCAATGAAACTGGCTGACCTGCATCTGTGTTGGTTCCATGTTCATATGTGTCCACATTGCTGAGATAGATGATGTTTTAATATATGCAAATGAGCCTCTAGGAGCAAGAATAGCCACACTCTCTCCACTTTGATTGACAGGGCAAGGTATGTTACCGTTTTCACTGTCAATCAAACTGGAGAGGACGCGGCAGTTGCAGAGAGAGCACATCTTCTAGGTATAACGGCAACGCCCTCATTGCTCCTAGAGGCTCATTTGCATATATTAAAACATTATTTTTCTCAGCAATGTGGGGAAATCTGAACATGGGACCAACACAGATGTCTTCAGCTGCCAATTTCACATGCAGAGGTCATCCAGTTTCATAGGTACAAATCTGTTGACAGATGCCCTTTAATAGTTTATGTTTCACCTATTTGCACGATCCGCCCTAAACAGCAGCCCACAACTGGATGGCAGCCCCTTCCTAAATAAGTGCAGGGAAACCAGTGAGACAAATAACAAAAGACTAATGACAGAATGGCATAGAAATCAGAAGACAAAAAATAGAAATGTACCAAGCCGAGGTCAATACCAGGAGAGTCCAAACCGAATCTAAACAGAACCAGAGGGGTGAAATGGTGGTAGTCAAAATGGAAGCGCTGATTAGTATTCACCATATAAGACACACTGACATTTTCCCCTCACTTTTGGGAGAAAAAAGTGTCTCTTAGGGCTCGGTCACATCACCGTTCATCTTTCCGTTCTATTCCTCCGTTCATAGGATGTAAAAAACGTAAAGAAACATATCCGTTTAAAATCCTATTCACTTCTATTGAACTGATAAAGTGTCAGTTATACTCCGTTTGGCTCCATTCCGTCCGATTTCCGCTATTTTAGACGGAGAAAAAAATCCTACATGCAGGACTTTTGTTCCCTTCTAAAATAACGGAGTTGTAACGGATCCGTTACTATTTGCATTGAAGTCAATGAGTAACGGATTGAAACGGAGTGCTTTAAATATGATCCGTTATTCAATCCGATTTGAAGTTCCGTTTTATTTTCTGAGCATGCTCAAATGAAAATGTCTTCTGTCTTCAAAAGTTCTCTAGTGATGGAAAAAAGATCATGTGACCATCACCTGACCCTCCCAGCGGCCATTTTTACTGCACTTATCTTTGAATGCAAACTGCTGCAAGTTTGTCTAGGCAAAAAAAGTAAGTAAAAAGTGTAATTATAGTTTTAAACTGCAAAAACATGTTCCTATACAAAGTCTGTTGCAGGAGAGCAGGAAATGTTTGCATTTAGGATTGCCATCCATATCTCTCCACATCCACTGTGGCATTGTCTTTGCCTTTGTTTCCATTTCATCCTTAGGATAAAATAATCCAATGAAAACAGGTGATCAGCACGCAGCATTTTCAGCTTCCAACACAGCCACACTACTAGCACACATCACTTATCCATCTATATATGCTGCCAGAAAGTGGGAGGAACCAAAAAAAAAAAACGGATCTATTATAAAAACAAGAATAACGGAACAAAACGGAAAGAAAATGGACGCATTATGTCCGTTATTATAACGGATCCGTTAGGTCTATTCGTTAAAATAACGGACAATATGCTGTCCGTTTGTGTCCATTGTCATTCCGTTATTATATTTATTTACGTTATTAGAAAGGGATCTAAAATATAACGGAAATCCAAACGGTGATGTGAACGAAGCCTTACAGGGTGAAAAATATGGTATGTTTATTTTTTATTGTTTTTATATGATAAATTGGAACCAAATTTAATCGTTAATATATGTGTTTTTTTATGTTTAAAAACTATGGAACTTTTAACTTTTTTTAGTCTACTAAAGGGACCTGCAATCATTTTGTTGCTTGTACAATACACTGCATTATTTATCATTATCATATTACACTCTTCACTGGGCCTCTGGCGGGAGTTTGGGGGCAGAGAGAGCTCTCTCCCTCTGTGTAACTCCTGAGATCCCACGATCGCTGTTGACCATGGAATCTGAGAGCTTAAACAGCTAGGGTCGAAGTTATCTCCAATTTTGCTTGTTTCAGGTGGGCGTTACCTGTATATCACAGCTGGAGTCCATTTTGTATGGGACAAACTCGGCTAATAAGCCTGCTCCGTACACGATTTGTAATGCAGAGTTATGTCATTGGTCATTAAGGGGTTACTATTATAACAAACTATTAGTGCATACATTTGTTAATTAAATCCAACACAGTTTTTCTTCCAGGAAAACCTGCGAAGGATTTTGGAAAGTTTTGATAATTTTACTTATTCATATATAATTGTTATTAGTGTTTATTTCCTTCACTTATGGTTGTGTGTGTACAACTGTTCATCCTTAACCTTTGGACGCAGATATCCTTTTATTTGCCTGAGAAGCCAGCCTATTCAGTTTTTTCCACGGGCAGATTTGCCTAGAGTTTTGAATACCTTTGTCGATGACCTCAAGTCCAAAATGACCCATCTGTGTGGTTTTCCAGTAAACATGACTAAAACTCCACTTTTTCCAGTCAAAGAATTGTCAAGACCTCTACCAGAGGTAACACAACACATTATGTATAAGAGTTCCTGAATGCAGCCACAAGGGGGCACTTGAGCCCAGTAGATTAAAAAAACCTATTTCATCTACGTTACAGTTGAATTCATAAGTTTACATATGCCTTAGCCACATTCATTAAAAATCAGTTTTTCATGATTCCTGACATTTAATCCATAGGCCTCTCATAGACCAGTTAGGATCACTACAATATTTCAATGTAATGTGAATGTCAGAATAATACTAGATACGCTGATTCATTTCAGGTTTTATTTCTTTGATCACATTCCCAGTGCCTCAGAAGTGTAAATACACATGGTTAGTATTTGGTAGCATTGCCTTTAAATTGTCTAACTTGGGTCAAACATTTTGGGTCACCTTCTACAAGCGTCTCACAATAACTTATTAGAATTTGACACAACTGATGTAACTCAGGCTTGTAGGCCTCCATGCTTGCACATGCTTTATCAGTTCTGCCTGTACATTTTCTATGGGATTGAGATCAGGGCTTCTTCTGACCTCTGTTGCCTTCACTTTAATGAGCCATTTTTCCACAATTTTGGAAGTACGTTTGGGGCCACCGTCGATTTGGAAGACACATTTGCTTCCAAGCTTTAACTTCTTGGCTCATGTCTTGAGATGTTGCATCAATATTTCCACATAATTTAGTGAAATGTACTACCCCCACAATATGATGCTGCACTAATAAAAGGAGTTTTAATGAATGTGGTTATGGTTTATGTAAACTTATCAGTTTAACTGCGTGCACTCTTACCAAGAAAAACCTACACTTAATGGAAATAATTGGAATCATGCATTTTTTTGCACTTCTGCAGCTTCATGGGGTTGCTTTGGTGTTTTAACCAGTATAGTGGTTCATGCCACTAAAGAGAAACTTGCATACAGAGATCACTTAGTGGAATCTCGGAGAAGCCTGGATTTCCCTATTGTACTTTTTACACAACTGTAATATGTGTCAATTTGCTGAGCTCCTCCTGCCCCATAGCGTGTTTAACTAAACAGATTTACTTTAAAGGGATTTTGCAAGATAAAAAAATAAAATAAAAATTAGCACATTGCATGGGGCTGTCTAAAATTAAGGAAAAAAAACATACCAGTAAAATGTCCAGCTGCTTCAGAGCCACGTCTCCGGTCCTAGATGCTCTAGTCCCTGCTGGTCCTGCACCGATGAAGTAACTTCCATGTGTTGAGATGTGCTGAAAATCTGGAGTTTGCTGCTCACTGAGCAGGGGTAGATGCTGGGGAGGGTGGTAGTATGGAGGATCACAAAAGTGAGGTAGCTAGCTGGCTTATGGTTAGAAAGTGAGGCAGAGGGAAGAGTGCAATGGAAGGCTAGCCCTGATCTGGCACACCCCAACAAGTTTGCAAGGTTGGCAGATGAGGGGAATGTCAGTTCAGGGAGAGCACTGCTGCAGCCGGACACTTCCTCTGCCAGTCAGGGGAATGTCAGCTCCAGTAAGCAGGGCACCAGGAGAGCAGGGCGGGTCAGACAGGTGCTGGACAGGCGATTATTGGGGGTCCGGATAGGGCAATCTGTCACAAAGACCGGGATTGTCGCACAATGTGTTGTCTTCCTGGAGCTCAAGTTCGATACAGCGCGGATCGGGGTGATAGATTACTGGGAGGGGCTGGCGAAGGCCCAGAGGTCATGGTCCAAATTGGAGCTAATGACAAAGTTAGAGGTAGTTGGAGAGTCCTTAAAAATTATTTTAGGGATTTAGGTCGCAAGCTCAGAGCAAGGACCTCAAAGGTAGTGTTTTCTGAAATATTATCTGTACCGTGAGCCACACCAGAAAGGCAGCGGGAGATTAGGGAGGTAAACAAGTGGCTCAAAAACTGGTGTAGGAAGGAGGGGTTTGGGTTCCTGGAGAACTGGGCCGACTTCTCTGTCAGCTACAGGCTCTATCGAAGGGATGGGCTGCACCTCAATGGGGAAGGTGCAGCTGTTTTGGGGGAGAAGATGGCTAGAAGGTTGGAGGAGTGCTTAAACTACCATAGGGACTGGGGGGGGGTAATTACATTATAAGAGGTGAAGATAGAGACTCGCGGCTAGTTAAGGAACTGGGAAAGGAATGGAGGGAGGGCCTAGAACAGAGCACAAGGTAAGTTGTAGGGTAAAAAATATACAAAAATTTCTTAAAGGGGTTATCCAACCCCTATAATGACCCCCCCCCCCCAATGTCCAGGCCCCTCATATTTATTATACTTACCTGCTCCCCGGCACCTGCGTCGCTCCGGATCCCTGCAATGCTAGGGATGCTCATCCTTGTCACATCCTGCTATTGGCTGCCTTCCCCCATTGCTGGATGTTTTGATCTGAGTGACAAGGAGATGCAGCAGCAGCCGTGCAGGGATCCGGAGCGACGTGGGTGCTGGGGAACAGGTAAGGGACCCAGGCATTGAGGGGGTCATTATAGGTGTTGGATAACCCCTTTAATTGTATGTATACTAATGCCAGAAGCCTGATTAATAAAACTGGTGAACTGACTAGGACATAATGGGAATAATTGAGACATGGCTGGATGATAGCTATGACTGGCCAGTTAACGTACAGGGTAACAGTAGAAATCATCATGAAAACCAGAGGGGGAGGGGTTTGCCTTTATGTAATGTCCTGTCTAAAGCCCACACTTTGGGGAGATATAAGTGAGGGAAATGGACATCTGGAGTTACTGTGAGTAGAAATAAATGGAGGCAAAAACAATAATAAAACACTCATAGGAGTTTGTAATATACCTAATATAACATAATGTACAGAAAATCTATTACTAAGGGAGATAGATGAGACGGTAAATAATAATGAGATTGTTATTATGGGGGACTTCAACTTCACAGATATAGACTTGAAAACTGAAACCTGTAGATCTTATGAAGGAAACAGGTTCTTGGCAATAACCAAAGACAATTACCTTTCCCAACTGGTTCAGGATTCGACTAGAGGGACGGCCATACTGGACTTAGTATTAAGTCTGATTGTCTGATTGGAGTCGGGAGGGAATTTTTTCCCCTAAAGTGGGGAAAATTGGCTTCTACCTTACAGGAGTTTTTTGCCTTCCTCTGGATCAACTTGTAGGATAACAGGCTGAACTGGATGGACAGATGTCTTTTTTCAGCCTTATAAACTTATAAACTATGTTACCTTATAAACTTATAAACCAATTGACCTGACAGAACAACAGATGTGCAGGTTGGGGGACACCTGGGAAATACTGACCATAAAATAATAACTTTCCAATTGTCATTCGAAAGAGTGTTTCTTCAGGGAGGAACAAAAATACCAAACTTCAAAAAAGTTTCAAAATTTCGCCAACTAAGAGAGGCCATAGTCCTAACAGTCCTAACTAACTGGGACAAAGTCCTCAAAAATAAAAATACAGCCACAAAATTGAATATTTTTAAAAGCACCCTAAACTCTTAATGTGATAAGTACATATCTTATGGGAATAAAAGGTTGAGGACCAAAAAAAGAACTATGCGGAAAAATAGAGATGTAAAGGAAGCAGTAACTTACAAATAGAAAGCATTTAAATCTCTAAAATATGAGGGCAGCAAGGAAGCCTTAAAATAATATAAGGAAAAAATGAGAAAAAAAAGACAAATAAAAGCAGCCAAACTGGAGACAGAGAGATCCATTGCCAAAGAGAGTAAAACTAAACCTAAAATGTTCTTCAGTTATATTAATGGTAAAAAGTATATATCTGAAGGTGTCGGCCCTTAACAGAGGGGGGAGTTGCAGACAGTGATGAGGAGAAAGCAAAGCTATGAAATATTTTTTTTCTCCACTGTATTCACTGAGGAGAATAAACTGTAAGAATGTAAACTGCAGAATGTAAAAGTAAATTCCCCATTAACCCATTAACCCCTTCCCCATTAACAGGCCCCCCCGGGCCTGTTTTCACCTTCCTGCCCAGGCCATTTTTTGCAAATCTGACATGTCACTTTATGTGGTAATAACTTTGGAACGCTTTTACTTATCCAAGCCATTCTGAGATTGTTTTCTTTTACAAATTATTTTATTTAAAACAATTTAAATTAAATAACAATAGTAATTGGTTGAGTAGGAGACATATAGTAGTCTCCAAACAGTATCTCCGCAAATCACAAATAAGGTAAGTAGTATAAGTCTATAGAATCATATATTGACAACATGTATGGGTGTGATGTATCGTCAGAACCTTTACAGTATGTGATCGGTTGTTTTTACAAACGTATGAGATAATCTTTATTAGACATCTAATGCAAACTTGCGGATTCATAGAGCATTTGAAATGAGAAATAAAACAAACAAAACAAAGTGAACTAAAGAACTTGCACCCTTCGATAGATTTAGTTATCTGCTTAAGTGAGCAAACTAAGCCTATTACGCTTTTAACAGCCTTTGTCCCTCAACAGATACTTCAAAGTAAACCCAGGCTTTCCAAATTTTGTCAAAACGCTTGGGATTCCTCAACACGGTCCATCTCCTCTGTTCATATGTGCTAATCATCTGAACTAGCTTAAGCCATTCATTAATTGTGGGGGGATTTTTGTCTAGCCACCGTTTAGGAATTAGAGATTTGGCAGCTATGAGAAGGTGGTTAAATAATTTGTTCCTCAGAAGTGATCTATCTCCTTTCCCTGGTATATGTAATAAAATCATTTCTTTACTGATCTTAGCCTCACAATGGAAAATCTTACCGATCGTGTCGGAGAAATCTTGCCAGAAAGGTTGGATACGGTGACAATCAAACCATAAATGAGACAGGGATCCAATATCGTTATTACATCTCCAGCAAATATCCGGGATAGCTGGGTTTATTTTGTGTAAGACATGAGGTGTCATGTACCATCTGGATACTAATTTAAAATGAGACTCCTGTAGGTTAGTCGCTGTTACATTCAAAAAAGAGTATCTAAGGATTTCCTCCACCTCCTTCTCATTGAAAGGCTTACCTAATTCAGTAGCCCAATTTTCAATAAATGTAGGCCTAGGTAAATTATTAATTTGTTCTCTGTATGAAAGGGAGATCAAACCTCTAGATACTTGATTGTTATTTAGCAGCTTCAAGAAACCGCTAGTAGGAGCATATGTCGTGTTGGAAATATTTAATTTAGCCAGGTCAGATGAGAGCTGTTTGTATTCCCTTTCAGTGAAGGATGTCTCAGGTGACAAATTGTTAAGGATAGATCTTTCCAAAACTTCACCATTTGAAAAGACATGTCTACACTTCAGTTGTTTAAAATGCGTGCTACAGCTAATCTTATCTCTTAGGGCTCGACTGAGATTGTTTTCTTGTCACATATTGTGCTTCAATTTCTCTACTTTCAAAATACATAGTAATACCTCCAAAAATAGTTATTATTTTGCATTCCCCATATGTCTACTTTATGTTGGCATCATTTTATAAATGTCATTTTACTTTTTTCGGACGTTAGAAGACATAGAAGTTTAGAAGCAATTTTTCAAATTTTCAACAAAATTTCCAAAACCATTTTTTTAAGCACCAATTCAAATATAAAGTGATTTTGAGGGGCTTACGTAATGGAAACCACCCATAAATGACTCAATTTTAGAAACTACACCCCTCAAATTATAAAAAACTAATGCTTACAAACTTTGTTAACCCTTGAGGTGTTCCACAAGAATTAAAGGAAAATGGACGTGAAATTTCCTAAATTTCACTTTTTTGGTAGATTATTCATGTTAATAACTTTTTTCTTGCAACACAGCAAGGGTTAACAGCAAACTAAACCTCAATATACATTACTATGATTCGGCGGTTTACAGAAATACCCCATATGTGGTGGTAAACGTCTCTATGTGTTTGTGGCAGTGGTCAGAAGGAAAGGAGCGCCATATGGATTTTGGAGGCAGATTTTGCTAGAATGGTTTTTAGGCACCATTTTGTAATTGAGAGACCCTGACATACCCCTACAGTGGAAACCCTCCAAAAGTGACCCCATTTTGGAAACTACACCCTTCAAAGAATATATTAAGGGGGTACTGACCACTTTGACCCCCTAAGCGCTTTACGGAATTTGGAAACACTTGGCTGTGAAAATGAAAAGTTTCATTTCTTCCAATAAAATGTTGCTTTAGCCCCAAATTTTTCATTTTCATATGGGGTAACAGGAGAAAAGCACTCCATAATTTGTTCCCCATTTTCTCCTGAATACAGCAACACCCCATATGTGGTGGTAAACTGCTGTGGGGGCACATGGCAGGACTCAGAACAGAAGGAGCGCCATATGGATTTTGCAGTACAGATTTTGATGGATTGGTTTGCGGGAGCCATTAAGTTTTATTTTTTTGAGTTATTGTCTTATGTGGGGGCTCATTTTTTGCGGGATGAGGTGACATTTTCATTGGTACCATTTTGGGGTACATAAGACTTTTTGATCGCTTGGTATTACACTTTTTGTGAGTCAAGGTGAAAAAAAATAGCTGTTTTCGCATAGTTTTAAAAAATTTTTTTTTACAGCATTCACCTGAGGGGGCAAATCATGTGATATTTTTATAGAGCAGGTTGTTACGGATGCAGCGATAGCCATTTTTTTTAACATATTTTTGTTACATTTTACACATTAGATGCATTTTTGAACATAATTAAATCTTGTTTTTGGGCGATTGCCTTAGGTAGGGTATCAATTTCTGCGGGATGAGATGAAGTTTTGATTGGTACCATTTTGGGGTACATATGCTTTTTTGATCGCGTGGTATTACACTTTTTGTGAGGCAATGGCTGTTTTGGCCTAGTTTTTTTTAATTTTCTTTTACAGCATTCACCTGGGAGGCCATCTCATGTAATATTTTTATAGAGCAGGTTGTTACGGATGTGGCGATACCCAATTTGTCTACCATTTTTATTAAATTTTACACATTAGATTTATTTTTGAACAGAATAAAATCTTTTTTTGTGTTGCTATATTCTGAAAGCCATATTTTTTTATTTTTTGGGCGATTGTCTCAGGTAGGGTCTCATTTTTTGCGGGACAAGATGATGGTTTCATGGTACCATTTTGGGTTAAATACGCCTTTTTGATCGCCTGCTATTACACTTTTTGTGAGGCAAGAGGGGAAAAAATGGCTGTTTTGGCATAGTTTTAAAATTTTTTTTTTACAGCATTCACCTGGGGGGCCATCTCATGTAATATTTTTATAGAGCAGGTTGTTACGGACGCGCTGATACCCAATATGTCTAACATTTTTATTTTTATTCAATTTTACACATTAGATTTATTTTTGAACAGAATAAAATCTTTTTTTCTGTTGCTTTTTTCTGTGAGCCATATTTTTTTTTTTTTTCGGACGATTGTCTCAGGTAGGGTATCATTTTTTGTGGGACAAGATGATGGATTGATTGGTACCATTTTGGGTTAAATACGCCTTTTTGATCACCTGCTATTACACTTTTTGTGAGGGAAGGTGACCAAAAAATGGCTGTTTTTGGCACTGTTTTGTTTTACTGCGTTCACCTGGCGGGTGGATGATGTTATATTTTTATAGAGCCGGTCGATACGGACGCGGCGATACCTAATATGTATACTTTTCTTTTTTCCCTTTTTTTTACAATTTTTTTAAACTTTATTTTGGGAAAAGTGCGCTTTTTTTACTTGAAATTTTTATTTTTTGTAAAACTTTATTTTTTCACTTTTTTCCCCACTTTTAGGGGTCTGATCCCCTTTACAATGCATTACAATGCTTATGCATTGTAATGCATTTGCTGTAAGTGTATTACTCAATGTAATACACTTACAGCCTGCTTTCTGTGAGATACAGGAGGCTGGATCTCACAGGCTCGCAGGGATAGCAGCCACGATGCCTAAAGAAGGCATCGGGCTGCCATCCAAGCCATCAGGTCCCCGTCACAGCAGCGCGGGGACCCGATGGACTCTCTCTGCCCACGCCCGCATTATATGTGCCATGGTCAGCGCTGACCAGGGCACATCGAGGGTTAATACACCCGCATCGTTTTTTTCACCCATGCAGGCGTACACAGCAGGGGTTCGGCTACTGGGAACAGCCGGCCCCCTGCAGCTGTTCATCGCGCCATATTACTACGGCGCCGGGCGCCAAGCCCCTTCACGCAGTGCCGTACTATTACGGCGCTGGGCGAGAAGGGGTTAAAAGTGCCCTGTCTGACCCAGGAAGAAGTACAGCAGAAACTTAAGATTAAAATATACAAATCGCCAGGACCATATGGTATACACCCCCGTATCCTAAGAGAATTAAGTCATGTCATAGCTAGACCCTTATTTCTGATATTTAAAGGGGTTCTCCGGGAATTAAGAAAATTAAAATACTTAAATATTACTTTATTATAAATAAATTCCCAAATACCTTTCATTAGTTATAAATTATGGTTCTTTGTATGGGGAGCAATCATTAGAAGAAATAAAATGGCTGCCATCCTATCAGTACATACAGAACCTGCCCTACACAGCAGGACAAGTTACTTCACAACAGGTAAAGAGCTGCCTCATCCTACTCTCTGCTCTGCCCCTCATGGATTATGATCCTGAATACAGCTGAAGATCTTCATCTGAATCTCTGTAGGAATGGAGATCATGAGGAGACATAGAAGTACAGAGGACAGAAAGGACAGACTGTGGTAATGGAGACTGCATACAAGTGCTGCTGCTCATTACCCTCACCCTCCTCTCTGTACTTCATGTCTTCTCATGAATTCCCTTCTTACAGAGATTCAGGTGAAGATCATATTAAACTGTATTCAGGATCACAATCCCTGACAAGCAAAGCAGAGAGGAGGTTTGTTTTGCTGTGTAATTCGGACAGGTTTTGTGTGTATTAATAGGACAGTGGCCATTTTATTTCTCCTAATGATCGCTTCCCAGACAAAATGAGCCATTATAACTAATGAAAGGTAATTGGAAATAGGTTTATAATAAAGTAATATTTAAGTAGTTTCATTTTCTTAATTCCCGGAAAACCCCTTTAAGGACTCTATATTCATAGACTGTGTTCCACAGGATTGGCGCTTAGCAAATGTGGTGCCAATATTCAAAAAGGGATCAAAAACAGAGCCTGGAAATTATAGGTTTAACATCTGTCGTGAGTAAACTGTTTGAAGGTTTTCTAAAAGATGCTATAATGGAGTACCTCAATGAAAATAAGCAAATAACACCGTATCAGCATGGCTTCATAAATTAGTTTCTATGAGGAGGTAAGTTCTAGACTTGACCGGGGTGAGTCATTGGATGTCATATCTTGACTTCTCCAAAACGTTTAATACTGTACCACATGAAAGGTTAGTATAAAAGGCTACAATGACAATGCTTGGACTGAGAGAAAATGTGCGTATGTGGGTTTATGACGGTTGGTTCACCGTCACTAGTGGGGTATCACAGGGGTCAGTATTGGGCCCTATTCTCTTCAATATATTTATTAATGATCTTGTAGAAGGCTTGCACAGTATAATATCAATTTTTGTAGATGACACTAAACTGTGTAAAGTAATTAACTCAGAAGAGGGCAGTGCACTGCTACAGATGGATCTGGATAGATTGGAGTCTTGGGCAGAGAAGTGGCAGATGAGGTTTAACACTGACAAATGTAAGGTTATGCACATGGGAAGGAATAATGCAAGTCACCTGTACATAATAAATGGTCAAACACTGGGTAACACTGACATGGAAAAGGACTTAGGAATTTTAGTGGACAGCAAACTGAACTGCAGAAACCAGTGTCAGACAGCAGCTGCCAAGGACAATAAATTATGCGGTGCATCAAGACAGCATATATGCAAGTGATGAGAACATAGTCCTGCCACTTCTGGAGTACTGTGTACAGTTCTGGTCTCCTATGAACAAGACAGACATGGGCAGCAATGGTGGCTCAATGGTTAGCACTGGTGCTTTGCAGTGCTGCAATCCTAGGTTTGAATCCAGCCATAGACAACATCTGCATGGAGCTTGTAGGTTCTCCCTGTATTTGTGTGGGTTTCCTCTGGAAACTCAGGTTTCCTCCCACACTCCAAAGACATACTGATAGTTCAATAGGGGCCTAGGTGTTTCTGAAGTGTAATAATATTACAGGTTGTAGTTACTAGAGAGGGTTCGTTGATCCAGGAAGTTATTCTGATTGCTTGATTGGAGTCGGGAATTAATTTTTTATCCCCTAAAATGAGGAAAATTTGCTTTTACCTCACATGGATTTTTTTTACCTTCCTCTGGATCAACTTGCAGGATACAAGGCTGAACTGGATGGACAGATGTCTTTTTTTCAACCTTACAAACTATGTTACTATACAGTGCCTTGCGAAAGTATTCAGCCCCCTGGAACTTTTCAACCTTTTGCCACATTTCAGGCTTCAAACAAAAGATATAACATTTTAAATTTTCGGTGAAGAATCAACAAGTGGGTCACAATTGTGAAGTGGAACGAAATTTATTGGATCATTGAAACTTTTTTTGTAATATAAAAACTAAAAACTGGGGCGTGCAAAATTATTCGGCCCCCTTGCATTAATACTTTGTTGCGCCACCTTTTGCTGCGATTATGTATGTCTCTAACAGTTTTGCACATCTAGAGACTGAAATTCTTGCCCATTCTTCCTTGCTCGAGTTCGAGCTTTTTGAGGTTGGATGTAGTGCGTTTGTGAACAGCAGTTTTCAGCTCTTTCCACATATTCTCAATTGGATTCAGCTCTGGACTTGGCCTTGGCCATTCTAAGACCTGGATACGTTTTTTTTTAACCATTCCATTGTAGATTTTGCTTTATGTTTGGGATCATTGTCTTGTTGGAAGATAAATCTCCGTCCTAGTCTCAAGTCTTTTGCAGACTCCAACAGGTTTTCATCCAGAATGGTCCTGTATTTGGCTCTATCCATCTTCTCATCAATTTTAACCATCTTCCCTGTCCCTGCTGATGAAAAGCAGGCCCAAACCATGATGCTGCCACCACCATGTTTGACAGTGGGGATGGTGTGTTCAGGGTGATGAGCTGTGTTGCTTTTACGCCAAACATATAGTTTTGCATTGTTTCCAAAAAGTTCGATTTTGGTTTCATCTGACCAGAGCACCTTCTTCCACATGTTTGGTGTGTCTCCCAGGCTTGTGGCAAACTGTAAACGAGACTTTTTATGGATATCTTTGAGAAATGGCTTTCTTCTTGCCACTCTTCCATAAAGGCCAGATTTGTAAAGTGTTCAACTAATTGTTGTCCTATGGACAGACTCTCGATGTGCCGTGGTCAGTGCTGACCGCGGCACATGCGATGCGGGCGTCAGTAAGTTGGGTCCATCGGGTCCCCGCGCTGCTGTGACGGGGACCCGATGGCTTGGATGGCAGCCCGATGCCTTCCTTAGGCATCGTGGCTGCTATCCCTGCGTGCCTGTGCGATCCAGCCCCCAACAGTATTGTAATGCATTAAAAAGGGGATCAGACCCCCAAAAGTTAAATAAAGTGAAAAAAAAGTAAAAAAAAATAAAGTTTTACAAAAAATAAGTTTCAAGTAAAAAAAAAGCGCACTTTTCCTAAAATAAAGTTAAAAAAATTGTAAAAAAAAAGGGAAAAAAGAAAAGTATACATATTAGGTATCGCCGCGTCCATATCAACTGGCTCTATAAAAATATCACATCATCCACCCCGTCAGGTGAACGCAGTAAAAAAAAAAAAAAAAAAGAAGTGCCAAAACAGCCATTTTTTGGTCACCTTCCCTCACAAAAAGTGTAATAGCAGGTGATCAAAAAGGCGTATTTAACCCAAAATGGTACCAATCAAACCGTCATCTTGTCCCGCAAAAATTATACCCTACCTGAGACAATCGCCCGAAAAATAAAAAAAATATGGCTCTTAGAAAATGGCAACACAAGAAAAGATTTTATTCTGTTCAAAAATAAATCTAAGGTGTAAAACTTTCCAAAAATAAAAATGTTAGACATATTGGGTATCGCCGCGTCCGTAACAACCTGCTTTATAAAAATATTACATGAGATGGCCCCCCAGGTGAATGCTGTAAAAAAATTTTTAAAAACTATGCCAAAACAGCCATTTTTTTCCCTCTTGCCTCACAAAAAGTGTAATAGCAGGCGATCAAAAAGTCTTATGTACCCCAAAATGGTACCAATGAAAACGTCACCTCATACCGCAAAAAATAAGCCCCTACATAAGACAATAAATCAAAAAAATAAAAATCAATGGCTCACGAAAACCAATCCATCAAAATCTGTTCTGTAAAATCCATATGGAGCTCCTTCTGTTTTGAGGCCTTCCATGTACCCCCACAGCAGTTTACCACCACATATGGGGTGTTGCCATATTCAGGAGAAAATGGGTAACAAATTATGGGGTGCTTTTCTCCTGTTACCCCTTATGAAAATGAAAAATTTGGGGCTAAAGCAACATTTTATTGGAAGAAATGAAACTTTTCATTTTTTTCACAGCCAAAGTCTTTCCAAATTCCGTAAAAACGCTTAGCGGGTCAAAGTGGTCAGTACCCCCCCTTAATATATTCTTTAAAGGGTGTAGTTTCCAAAATGGGGTCACATTTTGAGGGTTTCCACTGTTGGGGTACGTCAGGGTCTCTCAATTACAAAATGGTGACTAAAAACCATTCTAGCAAAATCTGCCTCCAAAATCCGTATGGCGCTCCTTTCCTTCTGACCACTGCCACAAACTCATAGAGACGTTTACCACCACATATGGGGTATTTCTGTAAACTGCAGAATCAGAGTAATGTATATTGAAGTTTAGTTTGCTGTTAACCCTTGCTGTGTTGCAAGAAAAAAAATATTAACGTGAATAATCTACCAAAAAATTGAAATTTTGAAATTTCACCTCCATTTTCCTTTAATTCTTGTGGAACACCTCAAGGGTTAATAAAGTTTGTAAATGGGGAATATAAAATAATAACTATTTTTGGAGGTATGACTGTGTATTTTGAAAGTAGAGAAATTGAAATTTGGAAATTTTTCCAAATTTTTGGTAAATGTGGTATTTTTTTATAAATAAAAATGAAATATTTTGTTACAAATTTACTACTGTCGTGAAGCACAATATGTGACGAGAAAACAATCTCAGAATGGCTTAGATAAGTAAAAGCGTTCCAAAGTTATTACCACATAAAGTGACACATGTTAGATTTGCCTGGGCATGTAGGTGATAACAGGCCCGGGGTTGAAGGGGTTAAACAGAACCCTGAGACTATCACAGAGCAGGTGCATTTATACGGAGACTTGATTACACACAGGTGGATTCTATTTATCTTCATCAGTCATTTAGGACAACATTGGATCATTCAGAGATCCTCAATGAACTTCTGGAGTGAAAGTAAAAGGGCCAAATAATTTTGCACGCCCAACTTTTCAGTCTTATTATTACAAAAAAAGTTTAAATGATCCAATAAATTTTGTTCCACTTCACAATTGTGACCCACTTGTTGTTGATTCTTCAACAAAAATGTAAAATGTTATATCTTTTTGTTTGAAGCCTGAAATGTGGCAAAAGGTTGAAAAGTTCCAGGGGGCCAAATACTTTCGCAAGGCACTGTATATGTTGCTATGTTACCACTATGTGAAAACCCAGCATTGAAATAATTTGAACTGTTTTTCATTACTAGGGCAATAAAAAACTTCTGACTAATTTAACACCAGCAATGAATTGGTCAATGAGTCCAAAAAACTCAGACCAATCAATGTATTCTGCACAAATTAACCAGAGGACAATTTCAATGGACCTGTCATTAGAACATTGTTCTGAAAAAATGGAGCATCCTTCAACATCTTTGTATGTAGAGCAGAAGACATCATATAATGTGCCTCTTGAACCTAAATATTCTGATTCATCTCATCCTATTTTCTCAACTAATTCAGGAAATGTACAAAAATATGTGCCCGTCTTCCATACTAAGACAGGAAAAGTTAACCAGAATAGTAATATGAAAATTACTGAAGGAAATAAAATCGTGGCTGGTTCAAATATCTCTGATAACCTTAAAAAATGCAATACAACTAACTCCAGTTTTAAAGATATGATGCCTAGCAGGATGCCATTTGTTCAAATATCAGATGCAAGGATGAATAGAGCAAACAACGTATTGCACAAACCTATAACAATGAAAAGCGTGAAAAAAGTATTTGACAATAGTACTCTTCTGCCTTGTCTGTCTGCTCTTTCAGGAAAGCAGTCTTGCATTTCAGGTAGTCTTGTCTCTGGGAAGAACAAATCTGACTCAAACCCAAAGCTTGTGAAATCTTCTCAGTTTCTAGTACTTGATTCCTGCAAATTGTATTGCACAAATGACAAGACTGCCTGCATTTCACATAAAAGAAAGGAAGATTACAATGTTTCTGAAAGTGTTAAAACATCCAGTAAGAATATTGCTGCAGGTCAATTACATGAAGACATTTTACAAGGAAGTGTAAGTTTTTTGTAATATACGTGTTCTCAAAGATTCTCACATGTGAACAGCTGCCTATAAAGGTATTAACTCTTTGAAGAAAAAGCTGACAGCACTGGTCTCCAGTGAAAATTTAAAGTGCCACTATTTTATACTTTGAAAATACTTTTGATATGTCATAGGGACATAGCAAATGTTTTGACCAGTGGGAGTGCTAGGTTCCTCACAGATTGTTAGAATGAGGAAAGAGAAGCACTCACATAGCATGTTGTCTTTCTTCACTGCAGGAGATCGGCTCAATAGAAAGTCTATGATCTTTCTCAATTCTGTCTCCAGCAACGAGGAGAGTGCTTTGTACGAGCACTTCTCTCTCCTTTTTGTAGCAATCGGTGGGGTTCTGTGCACTCAGAACCCTATCAATAAAAAAACACTTCGCTATGACAAGTCAAACATTTTTTCAAAGTTAAAGGGGTAATTAAGGTATATCCAAAAGCCCTATACCTCAAATGGATCCAGAGTTCTCTCCATTCATTGCTCTACTAGATTTATATCAAGCTGACAGCTCAGGAGGTGTGTCTTTTCTGCTGCAGCTCAGGGGGCGTGTCCATGCTCTCCCTATCACAGCTCAGGAGACAGTTAAAAGTTGAAACTGAGCATGTGCGGCCTGTTCAGTGAACAGGTCAAAGAAATAAGAAGTCAAGTGGTGCTATACAGATACATGTTATTCAATAACTCAGTAGCTATACAAAATTTTTAATGACATGCAATTACAAAAGTGTTCAGATCCAGGTGCTGGATTAAAAACTGTAGAATATTATTCGTGGGACAACCCCTTTAAGGTAATTAAGGTATATTCCAGTAAAAGACAACTGTATGACTGGTGAGGTTCCAAACTCTGGGAATGCCACCAGCTGAGGTATCCTGTGTCCCTCATTACTGCCCAGAATGCAGGTCTGGGCAATAACTGAACCACAGTAAATGAGTTTACACAGTAAGGGCTTGTTCACATGGCCGTAGTGTGGCCGTGCCCGTGCTGCGGACCGCAAATTGCGGTCCGCAGTGCACGGGAACCTACTGTGGTGCTTCCGCATGCGGATCACGGACCCATTCACTTCTGCATCTGACTGTCCGCACCGCAAAAATATAGAACAAGTTCTTTGTTTTTGCGGTGCGGAGGCACGGACAGAAAAACTACGCAGTACAGAAGCACTATGGAGTGCTTCCGTGGGGTTCCGATCCGTGCCTCTGTTCCGCACCGCACAGCGTCTCTGTGATTGCGGACACATTCAAGTGAATGAGCCCTAAATATGTTTGCAATTTTCCTTAGGCCTCATGCACACGAACGTGTGCCGGCCGTGGCCGTGCTGCGGGCCGCATACGGCGGGTCCGCAATAAACGCGCACCGGCCGTGTGCAGCCCGCATCATGGATCGCGGACCCATTCACTTCAATGGGTCCGCAATCCGGGAGATGCGGAGCGGAGGCACGGATCGGAACACCACGGAAGCACTACGGTGTGCTTCCGTGGTGTTTCTGGCCGTGCCTCCGCACCGCAAAAAAGTAGCGCAAGCACTACTTTTTTGCGGTGCGGACCCTCGGATGCGGATCACGGACCCCATTCAAGTGAATGGGTCCGCGATCCGCATGCGGTGGCCTCACGGTCAGTGCCCGTGCATTGCGGACCGGACCGCAGTTTGCGGCCCGCAGCACAGGCACGGCCGGCACACGTTCGTGTGCATGAGGCCTTAATAAGAGGGAACATGTGTGACTAGAAAATACTATGATCACAGCACTTATCAATAGATTAGGCTTCTGTTAGGTGCTCTTCGCTTGTAGATCCTTCTCCACCAGAGAATCCTATCATCAGTAAAGAAAAACACTCCTGACAGCATACCAACTCTTTTAATGAATGTACGTAGTTATATTTCAGTCAGCTGTAAGGAGGTGCAAATATCAGAATGACTTTGACTTTTTAACGTGTGTATCTTTATTTCACTCAGCCATGCAAAAAGCTATTCTGATGCTTGCACTTTTTCATAACGTATTTGACAGAAAATACTTTAATTAAATCTCTGTATTAGCATACATTGGTGCTGGAATGTTTGTGAACCCTTCTGAATTTTCTATATTTCTCCATAAATTTGACTTAAAACTACATCAGATTTTCACAGAATTCCTAAAAGTAGATAACGATAACCAAATCAAACAAATGAGTCACAATATTAGACTTGGTTATTAACTTATTGAGGAAAATTATCCAATATCACATGTCTGTGAGTGGCTAAAGTATTTGAACCTTTAGGATTAGCAGATAATTTGAAGGTGAAATTAGGAAATCAGGTGTGAGTGGGCAGTCTGTTTTATTTAATGAACATGGATCTATGAAACTCTGATCTTCATAACACATGTTTGTAGAAGTGTATCATGGTATGGACAAAGTAGATTTCTGAGGACCTCAGAAAAATAGTTGTTGATGCTCATTAGGTTGGAAAATGTTACAAAACCTCTAAAGAGTTTGGACTACCTCAATCTACTGTCAGATAGATTTTGTACAACGGAGGAAATTCAAGATCATTATTACCCTCTGTAGGGAGTGGTCAACCAACAAAGATCATTCCAAGAGCAAAGTGTGTAATAGCCTGTGAGTTCACAATGGTTCCTTTCCCACATTAGCTAATCTTAATGTTCATAAGTCCACCATCCCTAGGATGCTGATCAACAATGGTGTACATGGCAGAATTGCAAGAAGAAAGTCAGTGCACTGCAAAATGAACATTGCTGCCCATGTGTAGTTTGCTAGCGATCACCTAGACAAAACAGAAGGCTACTGGGACAATGTTTTGTGATGGAAGAGACTAAAAGAGAAGTTTTTTTGTTTAAATGAAGAGTCTTATGTTAGAAGAAGGGAAAATACTGCATTCCAGCATAAAAATCTTATCCCATTTCTGAAACACAGTGGTAGCAGAATCATGGTTTCGGTCTGTTTTGCTGCATCTGGGTCAGGACTGTTTGCCATTATTATGGAACAATAAATTCTGAATTATACTAGAAAAACATCAGGACATCTGTTCATTAGCTGAATCTCAAGAGAACATGGGATGCAGCAGGACAACAATGAAAAATGATCATGTCTAATATTTTTGACTCGTGTGTTTGATTTGGTTATCTTTATTTACTTTTAAGACTTGTGTGAAAATCTAATGTAGTTTTAGGTCAAATTTATGCAGAAATATAGAAAATTCTGAAGGTTTCCCAAACTTTCAGGCACCACTGTAAGCTGTGGGTAAGCCATACCACCCCTTACCAAGGTGACCAATGTTATTGTTTTTATGTATTCCAATGTATGAGTTTATGATGCAGTATTAAAGGAGTTGTGCATCAATATACGTATATTGTCAGGATAAATCATCAATATCAGATCGGCATGGGTCTGAGAAGCAGGCAACCCCGGCAATCAGAGGAGGTGGCAGTGCCCCATACGAGTGCTGCTTCCTCTTCATTACACTGCTCCTCATCTTGGAAGTTTTGAAGGTGCAATGTAATGACAAATACTTGTTCCATTGAATAGAGTGAGTACAGTACTTGTAATTACACTATCCCACCGCTCCGGAAGAGACGACTGTAATCAACAGGAAGCAGCGCTCACATAGACAGTGACCTCGTCTTCAAACAGCTGATCAACGAGGGTGGCAGGTGTCCGCCCCCCCCGATCTGATATTGATGACAATATTATCACTGCTATAGCAGGGACCTGAAGGAGGTTATATGTAGGAGCTGCTAGCAGGACATGAGCCATTATGTGACTGAAGCCACATGAGAGGCTGCGGTACTGGGTTAGGGTGCATTCACATCACCATTGTATTTTCTTCTGATCCGTCAGAAGGATTTGTTTTTTTTCTGTTCTTTATTTTAAGTATCAGTTGTGATCAGTTTTGCATCTGTTTCTGTCAGTTCCATTAGTGATCCATTATTTTAGACAGGAGACTGACTAAACTGAAAAAAGCGCAAAATAAAGGATACATATTATTTTTCTGTTCTTTTGATGGATCAGTAGAACAGAAAACAAAATGGTGATGTAAATGCACTATTACTGAGGTTTGGAAAAAAAACAAGCTGCAGGCATGGAGAGGTTCCAAGAAGGGGCTGAGAAAGGAGAAGCCTGCTATGAGAGATGCAGCTGCAGACAGGGGTGCGCCTAGCCTTTCTGCTGCCTGAGGCAAAAATGTAAACAGCGCCCCCCCCCCCATCTCCATGCCCAATTCTCAACCTAACCTCTTCCCTCGTAACATTGTATACAGCGCTGCAAAACATACAGGTTAATACAGCGCGGCATACTGTACCTCTTACATCTAGCGATGTTCTCTTCACCTTTCAGTACAATAAAAATAAATAAGAAAAAAAAGTACAATAAAAATAAATAAAAAAATAACACAATAAAAACAAGTTTTTATTATTTTGCATTATTTCTTATTTTATATAGGGGTATCAGGTTGGACACACTGTGATTTAATAGTTACCTCTTATCCTGTGGTTTTCTGTATTTCTGTTTTGTCAGAACAGAAAAATGGAAAACTAATCCTTTTTATTTAGAGTTACATTTCAGTTATTTACGACGGGAGAAATGCTGGGGCAACACAGCAATCTTGGTTGCAACATGAATCTGTATAGCCAATGGATTTAATGAGGTCACAGTGGAACTCACAAGTTCCCGCAACCCTAGAGTAATAAAAAATAAAATAATGCCATGTTATGTGCAATTCTGAGGTTGCGGCAACTTGCGAGTTCAGCTGCAACCCTTCAGTTCAGTGGCTGTGGTGCTATACATCGACTGCTGGTCACGTGACCGGTGTCACAGCCAAGATCACCCTGAAGCCTAAGCCACAAAGTCCTGTCTGTTGTATTTTTTCTTCTGTAAAAGTTACAGTAACTGAAATGGAACTGACCACACTGACACAAACAGCATAACAGATGCTGAAAAAACCATGGGAATTAAATGGAAATTAATATGGATCATTTTTTTTCTCAATTTTTCTATCCCATTTACGGAACAGAAACATGTTATGTTGTGTATTGCTAGTGCATTGTCAATAATTAGTATCCCAATACCCATCAGATATCACAGCTATATAACTATTTATGTAATTAGAAGACAACTTATTTTACTTACTTTCGGTTTCTAACAACATAATTTTTTATTACACTATGAATTGATTATATTTTCCACTGTACATAACATTTCAGACTGCTATTACTAAACTACATATATATTTAACCACATATTCAATTTAAATGTATGCACAGGAAGAACATTTGTTGGTGCCTCCTAAGAAATGCAGAACAAGTAAAACTGTAAAGAAAGTGGATGTAGAACAGTATGCACAAGATAACAAGGTATGTACATAGTAATGAAGACTTAACATGAAATACTTCAACCCCTTCATTTTTCCCCCCTATCTTCCTTGGGCCAAAACCTTTATTATATTTCCGTTCACATAGCCGTATGAGGGCTTAATTTTTGCGGGACAAGTTGTACTTTCTAATGCCACCAGTAATTATGGCATACAGTGTAGTGGGAAGGGGTAAAAAAATTCCAAATGGGGTGGAATTGGGGAAAAAAAAGGCAATTTCTCCACTGTTTTACGGGCTTTGTTCCCACGGTATTTTATTCGCGGTAAAAGCCCTTCATTCTCTGGGTCAGTACAATTACAACGATGCCACATATGTACAGGTTTTTATGTCTAAATAGTGTAAAAATAAATTTAAACCTATTGTGACCCCCATAACTCAGGATGTCGGGGGATAGGTCATCAGCATTAGATATCTGTGGGCCTGATACCTGGCACCCCTGCTGATCAGCTGTTTGAAGAGAACTCAGTGCTCCAGTCAGTACTGCGGCCTCTTATAGTGCAGATGCGAATGTATCCTAAATGTATTTATCACAAAATGTATGACATATATTCATATTAAAAGAATAATACAAACAATCTAGCCTCACATCTGGCCTTACATTTACTTGGTGCGCACTGGTGGGAAAGGGTTGTGGCTTAGCTGGAAATGAGCGTACTTTAAGATTCAGCATTTTCAGTCAAAATTGCATCACAATTCTGCTGTAAAATGATGTCACAAAGAAAGCCAACCAATAGTAGGGTGTGAGTTAGACAAAATGTCTATCCCTGCACCACATTTATCATCCAGCATCAGCCACTTTAATAAATTTTGGGCATGTATAGAAAGTCTGGTCACCCTCTCAGTATTTAATAAAGACATGTCTATACATGCACAAAGGGTTACATTTATTAAGACTGGCGTTTTAGACGCGGGTCTTAATAAAGCCCTATATCTGGCGGTGGATCTGCCGAAGTTATGAAGTGGCGCTGTCCTCTCCATAACTTCAGCGCATCAGCACCAGTTCTAAATGTACGACAGCTTCCGAGCGGTCTTACATTTAGACCATTTTCTATGCCTAAACCAGGCGTAGAAAATGGTAAATGAGATGTGCCTGGTGGCCCGACCCCTTCCCTGCCCACTTGTTTTTTAGACCTGGCGTGAGCGGGTCGTCATTCATCATGGTAAACAACCCCCTAAATTTATGACAGTGGCTTATGCTGGAGATAAATGTGGTGCACGTAAATTTCCGCTAAATGGAAAAATCTGCAGCTAGTGGAATTTTCCTCTTTATCGCACCCGCCTAATATGTATTTAAAGTGCACCCACACGTTCAAATGACTTTTTTTAATTATCTCACATGTGTAATTAATGAAGAATAACAGTATTTCTGCCCATTATATGACTTATATATGGATTTTTTTTAGCAGTTTTCCCTTCTGCAGGCTCCATCTTTAATTCTCAGCTGTTCTTTCCAAAGACTACCCATGGAAACAGCAGACCCATAACTCTCTCTAACTCACTCAGAAGCACCATATATGAGACTGTAAAGATGTGCTAAACAGTATTCATGTAAATAAACCACTTTAGGGGAGACATAACACTATTAGCTGCTGCAACCTCTGTGTCCGTGCCTCTGTCTCTCTCACTGCAGCTCACTCCTCCACTGTTATTTTTCCATTCTTCTGATCTGTCAGAAGAAAAGAAAAAAGATACAGTATTCTGTAAATAAAAATGGTTATGCACATTTGGCATTTTAAAAAAAACCAAAACATTTATGCATTTTAGGCATCCGTTTGAGCAATTTCCACCTGAGCTCCATTTTTTTAGACGGAAAAAAAGTACTACATGCAGGACTTATTTCCATCTAAAAAAAACGGATTTCAGATGGAAATGGCTCAAATGAATGCCAAATGTGTATACTGATGCACAGGATTAGTTTTTGTACAGGATCCTGTTTTTTTTTGTTCTTCTGATGGATCAGAACAGAAAAATAACGGTGATAAGAATTCTCCTTTACTGAGAACCTAATTCAAAGGTAACAACCAATATCACAGCAATTTCTATTGTCCAAAATAAAATAAAAACATTTTGAGCAGATCTAACTACCAATAGACGGCAATTTTTACATTCCAAGTGAAATTATTTTTAATTTTGCAAAATGAAAAAATGATAGAAATGATGTTCTAATTTTCTTTCCAATGCGCTGTATTTGCTGAACATTAATTACATTATACATATTGTTTTGTAGTTATTTAAACTAAACAACGCAGATCTTCAGGACTGGCTCAAGCAGCACGGTATTTCTACAAGGGCTAGAGACAAAAAAGAACAACTTGTGGCCAAGATATTGCAGTTTATTCAGCAATCTTAAATGTCTTTTAAAGTGTATACTAGATATACTGTCTGCCATTGCCTTTAATCTATACTGGACATACAAGTTTGATAAATAGTTTCCTTCAGAATTCCTGATATTGAAAATGCCTGGTTCTTGTTATAATGTTAGGCTAACTTAGTGACAGTAAAAATCCTGTCGTTGTTTTCTTTTTTTTCTAATTAAAGATAACATATTCTGCTGGAAGTAATGGCTTTTCCTTTCTTAAATTATTAAAATGATATGAACATAACTATAATTACAGACAGCAAACTGCCACATAAAGAAACTGAGCGACCTCAGCAGTGCACAGAACCGCAGACCTCCAGTTCTTGTACAAGTTGAAGTATAAAAATCTGTATTTTATGTAAAAAAAAAAAAAAAAATAGACCAGCATTTGAACATCCATGTAAAATATCAGTGCAGCAGATTGACTTGTTTCAGACCTAATGATTAGTCTTGATCAGTAAAAATTTGATTCACCATAAAGCCAAATTTCCTCAATTTTGTGGTAATGAATCCAATTTTACTGAAACGGCGGAAAAAAAAAAAAATACATACCTCATCCATTTGCTACCCGCTCAGCCAGTGTAATGACATCATGATGTCACTGTGCGAGATTTCTCACGATTTCTTCAATCAAGATGGCCACGTCAGCCTCTCAGCAAGCAAATGGATCAGGTGAATATCTATTTTTTTTAATTAACCCCTGAAAGGCCTTAATGTTACTGTCACAATGCTGAGATCAGTTATCTCGCCGTTCAACGTCATTACGCCTGCTACATACAATGGAATTTGATTCATATGGAAGTAATTCATAACTACCGTAATCGAATTTCTTTGTGAAATGTGGCGAACCAGCTAAATCGATAACTTCGCTCATCACTACTAATGACAATCAAACCTTATGAGTAAGGTATTCATTTTGTCAAAGCACCATCTCACTTCAGTAAATAGCATTTATCATGTAGACAAAGTTGATATAAGACAGTTATTCATGTATTGAGATTGTCCATATTGCCTCCCAGGGGTTACAACCACCCTGCAATCCAGCAGACCTTTCACACTATAGGAAAAAGCTCCAGCCTATGTGCACACCTGCAGTCCTGGACACCAGAGAGGCCGACACTTTTTCCTATAGTATACAAGCAAGTCCACCACTGCTGGACTGCAGGGTGGTCGTAACCCCTGGATACGAACAGTGTATAGTGCAATGAAAAAAATGAGTCAAGGCATCAAAGGAGGCAATATGGACAATCAAAATACATTAGTAACTGCCTTGTATTAAAGGGGTATTCCTATCACAGACAATGGGGGCATATCGCTCTGGGACCTGCACCTACAATAAAAATGGAGCGGGAAGAGTTGTGGCCGGAGGACCCTGGGTTTCCCCACTGTTTCCATATTTTCGGCAGCCCCATAGAAAGGAATGGAGGGTGGCTGTGCATGCGCAGTGCGTCCTTCTCAACTTTCCCCGCTCCGTTCTCCGTGTAGGTGTGGGGAGGAGGTAGGACCCACACCTATCAGACAATGGGGGCATATCCTAGCGATATGTCCCCATTGTCTATTATGGGCCAACCCCTTTAACTTTGTCTACATGATAATGCCAAGTGCTGAAATGAGACAACCCCTTTAAAGCCACATTATTCACAGGATTTTATTTCTGTTTATCACCTATCATTTTAGTACAGGAATCTATCACTAGCACATAATATGCCCCAAGTTATTTTCTGACTTACGGACGCCTTTTACATGTAAAAGTATTTACATACAGTATGTTAGCTGTTCAGTTACCTTAAATGAAAAAAATTGTTCTAAGTTTTGAACTACAACTTTTATGTCTTCATTCATTTTCAGACCCCATGATGCAATTTGCTCCTAGTTTCAGACTTTTCTCATGTGGGTCTGTCCCTCCCAGTTGGATCTGTGTGTCCAGGATGCTCCTGTCTTCCCCCTGCAAACAGCCTTATATACAGTGCCTTGCGAAAGTATTCGGCCCCCTGGAACTTTTCAACCTTTTGCCACATTTCAGGCTTCAAACAAAATTTATTGGATCATTTAAACTTTTTTTGTAATAATAAAACTGAAAAGTTGGGCGTGCAAAATTATTCGGCCCATTTACTTTCAGTTCAGAAAACTCACTCCAGAAGTTCATTGAGGATCTCTGAATGATCCAATGTTGTCCTAAATGACTGATGAAGATACATAGAATCCACCTGTGTGTAATCAAGTCTCCGTATAAATGCACCTGCTCTGTGATAGTCTCAGGGTTCTGTTTAAAGCACAGAGAGCATCATGAAGACCAAGGAACACACCAGGCAGGTCCGTGATACTGTTGTGGAGAAGTTTAAAGCCGGATTTGGATACCAAAAGATTTCCCAAGCTTTAAACATCCCAAGGAGCACTGTGCAAGCGATCATATTGAAATGAAAGGAGTATCAGACCACTGCAAATCTACCAAGACCCAGCCGTCCCTCTAAACTTTCATCTCAAACAAGGAGAAGACTGATCAGAGATGCAGCCAAGAGGCCCATGATCACTGTGGATGAACTGCAGAGATCTACAGCTGAGGTGGGAGAGTCTGTCCATAGGACAACAATCAGTCCAACACTTCACAAATCCGGCCTTTATGGAAGAGTGGCAAGAAGAAAGCCATTTCTCAAAGATATCCATAAAAAGTCTAGTTTACAGTTTGCCACAAGCCACCTGGGAGACACACCAAACATGTGGAAGAAGGTGCTCTGGTCAGATGAAACCAAAATCAAACTTTTTGGAAACAATGCAAAACGATATGTTTGGCGTAAAAGCAACACAGCTCATCACCATGGACACACCATCTCCACTGTCAAACATGGTGGTGGCAGCATCATGGTTTGGGCCTGCTTTTCATCAGCAGGGACAGGGAAGATGGTTAAAATTGATGGGAAGATGGATGGAGCCAAATACAGGACCATTCTGGATGAAAACCTGTTGGAGTCTGCAAAAGACCTGAGACTAGGACGGAGATTTATCTTCCAACAAGACAATGATCCCAAACATAAAGCAAAATCTACAATGGAATGGTTCAAAAATAAACGTATCCAGGTCTTAGAATTGACCTTAATCCAATTGAGAATATGTGGAAAGAGCTGAAAACTGCTGTTCACAAACGCTCTCCATCCAACCTCAAAGAGCTCGAGCTGTTTTGCAAGGAAGAATGGGCAAGAATTTCAGTCTCTAGATGTGCAAAACTGATAGAGACATACCCCAAGCGACTTACAGCTGTATTTGCAGCAAAAGGTGGCGCAACAAAGTATTAATGCACGGGGGCCAAATAATTTTGCACGCCCCACTTTTCAGTTTTATTATTACAAAAAAAGTTTAAATGATCCAATAAATTTCATTCCATTTCACAATTGTGACCCACTTGTTGTTGATTCTTCACCAAAAATGTAAAATGTTATATCTTTTTGTTTGAAGCCTGAAATGTGGCAAAAGGTTAAAAAGTTCCAGGGGGCTGAATACTTTCGCAAGGCACTGTATACTTTCCTCCTTTTCAACAGCCTATATGTGCTACCCTTTCTATCCCCTTCTCAAAAAATCTGCTATGTACAAAAAAGAAAGAGGAATAAATGTGACTTGATGAGAAGCAGCTTTGGGGCCCTGGTATGTTATTGACCATTTTGACATGAGACACCTGCATACAATGCCAGAAGCAGTGCTTAGGTATGATGATAAGCAGTGCTTAGGCAGGTGATTAGCTATCAGAAGCAACCAATCAGCATTTTCCTGTACCAGAGCTAATTTGAGTGATCACCGTATAAAAATAGGTTACGACAACTTGGAATACTTGGCCACGTGCAAGTCCGCCGTTTTGATAATCAGCAGGGACCCCAGTGGTCAGACTCCCGCTAATCAGACACAGGATAGGGGATAAGGTGTTGTAATGGAACAACCCCTTTAATTTACATGGTTATATAGCTGATTACATCTTTGTCCTCTACAATGCTCTTACATAGTCCTGTTGTTTTCTGTGGCACTTGGGATTATATAAACCCTCAGAACTATGGGGCTCATATACTAGGCTGAAATACGCCTAAATTAGGCGTATTTCAGGGGCAGATGGCGGTGCAAAGTGGTTAGTTGCGCTGCTATCTTCAACTTCGCCCCGCTCACGCCAGGTCTAAAATTGTGGGCGGGGAAGGGGATGGGCGGGAAAGCCCATCTCATTCATCATTTTCTACTCCTGTTTTAGGCATTGAAAATGGTCTAAATGTAAGACCTCTCTCGGAAGCTGTCTTACATTTAGAATTGGCGCTGGATGCGCCGAAGTTATGTAGAGGCCAGCACCTCTTTATAACTTTGGCGGATCCTTCGCCCGCACAGGGACTTTATTAAGACTGGCGTCTAAGACTCCAGTCTTAATAAATGTGCCCCTGTGTGCCTGGAAGACATGTAAATTTTGTACTCCCTGCTACTATTTCACTGACTCAGTTTGTGACATAGAGCTAGAAGTTGCTAGTCAAGACACTGGATGGCAAGATTTTTACATGCAATATATAAATGTAATTACTATTTATGACCAAAAGAGGGAGCAGTCATTCCAAGTGGAAGGATCTTTTCTAGGTACTTTGCTATACAAATGCTTGCTCATTGTCTAGTTCCTAAATCACTAAAAAAATTTTTATACCAAAATACATTTAGATTTACTGCATACATTTACCATATATTTAAATATACTCGCAGAATTGTGATTAGTCTACATGAAGTTAAAACATAAACAAATATGTTATGTACAATCACATTAATGAAATGCCAGAAACCATTCTACTTAGGCTATGTTCACATCAGCGCTGTCATCTTCTGTTCTTCTGCTCTGTTATAGGAGCAGAAGAATGGAAATTAAGGAAGTGTCGGATTCGGCACATAACTGAAACAAACCAAAACTAACAGATCTCATTGACTATAAGGGGATCTGTTCGGTTTCCGTTCGGGAGAGCATTTTTTAGCGGAGAAGAAAGATTTTTCTCTCTGCAATTTTTGTCGAGCTCTGTGACAGAGGCTTCTAACGGAGCCTCCATTGAAGATGTGAACATAACCATACCAGTTTCGTAAAGGGTTTTGTGTAGACTAATGCAAAAAAGGTCCAATATATACAAAAAGATCAAATGATGCTACCATCAATGCCACCTTGTTGCGTTCCATATCTACCTATGACGTCTAGATTGATTCTAGAAAGAAGCTTCCAGGCACATGTGGTGACAGTGATCCCCAACTCCTCCGGCATCGTCAAGATATACGCAAACTTGCTAAGCAGTTTTCTGTATTTTACGACACATAACAAAAGAGAGAGCTGGAGTAGTGAGGGATCACTTGAATAAGATAGCAGTAAAAGCCAGTAATATTCTTCTGATCTGTGTGGCAAAATATAAATGTACTATCCTTGATGTCTTCTATTCCACTCATCCATCTGTCTTTTCTTTTACACAGCGTGAGACTACTGGAGAACAATTACAATATGTGTAATTGCAGCGAGCCTTCACAATCTCACTAGTATCATAAAGATCAAAGCTAGAACTGGTGAGAAAAGCGCTAGACGATTGGCCTTAGGATTAACTACTTTTGGTCAATGAGAGGGTGTTAACCCTTTAACCCCTCCTTCCATATGCCATTACATGTGTAATATGTACATTATTTCACACTTATCATTAGGGGCATCAATAATACCATACTTACAGCAGCCTTTATTCTGTGAATGGAAGGAGCCTAGGGTCTACATAATGGAGGAGGGGAAGGGGTTATCAGGCTAATCTGCTGGGGGGTAAAGCAGCACTTGGCTTTAATGCGCATCATGTTATATACAGAATGTGTATTTTGTTAGTCCATATATATGCTTTGGCTAAACTTTTATTTCTTTCTCAAAGTCACCTCAGTGATCTTCCTCATTCCTGCTGTGGTATCCTGTATACTCCGCAAATGATCTAATATTTCTCATAAAGGGGGCATTTCATAACACTGGGGGCTCAAAAGGGGCCATTATCTATACTGAGGCGGGCACCATGGGTTCTATTATCTATACTGGAGAGCACTCTGAAGGGGGGGATTATTTCAGTTGTGGAATCTTCTGCCACAAAATCTGCCTTATTTGAAGGCACCCTAAAGTCCCACAGCACTTCATGCATTAGATCAGGTATACTGCTATTAGTCCGACCTCTGGTGGTTCTTTTTCAGTGTGCCAGGTTTATATTCACTAATACTGATCTAATTAGTATGCACATGAAAATGTTGCACAAGTGAGCTGAAAATAGGCGCACGTCTCCATGAAAGTGTGACTTTCAAGGCAAAATTTTTCACATCTCACCACTCAAAACTGACAAAGAAAAGTACACCAATCCGTGATTGGAGTAGAAATTAGACTGTTTTTGTGTCTAAATCTGGCACAAAAAGGCAAATCTACATAAATAGGTTTAAAATAAGTTGCAAAAGTTAGAAAACTTTGGAATTAGTCTAAAAAATCAGAATAGACGAACAAGGCACAAATGCCTTAAAAACGTGCATTTTCGGTAGTAAATGCAACTAAAAAAATAACCGAAATAGCCTAACACAACATTTTTAAGCCTAAAAATAGGCGCCGACAATATAATAAATGTGTCCGACTGTGTGAAAGTGACTTTAATGTTGGTTCTTTACCCCACAGCTGTCCTGCTGTTTTATGTGAATTTCTTCTGCTTGTAAAGTAATAGCACTATGTTATTGAATTGTGAATAATAGTTGCTGTCTTTCATTTTTTCCATTTTTTTTTTCATCCAGCAGTCAGACTCGTAATCCCCATGTCTACATTTCAGACTTAATTTAGGTCAAATCCTTTTAATCAAGCAGCCATTCACATATGCTTTGTATTACAGGTGACTAAAGGCCAAATTCTAGAGACATCTCTCATTACCACTACAATGAGTTTTAAAAAGCAAAAATAAGGAATCGCATGCACTTCAACTTCAATCTAAACAATCTAAACTGCATTGGAAAAACTGAGATGAGGGTTTCATGTGGCTTTGGGCTCATGAACACCAGCATATTCTGGATTCGTATGCACCTTTTACGGGTTAGATGCGGACCTATTCACTTCAATGTGGCCACAAAACTTGCGAACAGCAAACCCGTGTGCTGTCCGCATCCGTATGTCTGTTCGGCAGCCTGCAAAAAAATAGAACATGTCCTATTCTTGTCCGTTTTATGCCCCTTTCACACGAGCGGGAGACTCGCAAGTCTCCTGCAACGCATCTACAGGGCTGGACTCGGCACTAACAGGGATCGTATAGCATTATATGCGATCCCAGTCAGTACCGAGTCCAGCCCTGTAGATGCGTTGCGGGAGACTTGCGAGTCTCCCGCTCGTGTGAAAGGGGCATTACAGTCAACGATAGGACTGTTCTATTAGAGGCTGGTGGAATGCAGAATGCACATGTCTGGTATCTGGCAACGACCATGTACATGAACCCTTTCAATGTGGTTTCTGATGCAGTTTCAGGTTTTATTGGATGAAATACATTTATTTAAAACAATTGACCTAAACCACAACAATATCACATACAGTATTTTTGGACTATAAGACACACCTAGGATTTGAAGGAGGAAAATAAGAAAAAAAATATATATATTTTCCATCAGACCTCAGAGAAGACCCCCAAATCAGACTCCCGTTCTTTATCAGACCTCCATTTGTCATAAGACCTCAGAACAAACCACAAAATCAGACACCTAAGCTCCATCAAACCCTCATCAGATCCCCAAGTTCCATCAGCCTCAGATCAGACCCTCAGACCTCCAAGCTCCATCAGCTTTAGATCAAACATTCATTCCCCCAAGCTCCATCAGCCTCAGATCATACCTCCAACCTCCATCAGCCTCAGGTCAGTCCCCAATCAGACCCCCAGCCTCCATCAGCCTCAGATCAGACCAACATCAGAACCCCCCTATCTTCCATTAGCCTCAGCTCAGACCCCCTATCAGCCTTGGATCAGACCCATCAGCCTCAGATCGGACCCTACAGCCCCCATCAGACCTCAGATCAGAATGGAATGTGAAGGGAGGAAATGTGAAAGGAAAGACGTAACCCTTTCAGCAACCCGTGATTTTCTGTTTTTACATTTTAGGCCTTGTTCACACATCAGTTATTTGATCAGTTATTTCCATAAGTTATTGTGAGCCAAAAACCAGGTGCCGGTCAAAAACACAGAACAGTTGCAGATATTTTCATTATACCTTATCTCTGAGTAGGCTCCACTCCTGGTTTTGGCTCACAAAAACTGATGGAAATAAGTGATCAAATGACGTGTGAACAAGGCCTAAGTTTCTTTACTCCCTGACTTCCCAGCACCATAACTTTATTTT
This sequence comes from Rhinella marina, assembly GCA_900303285.1. Classification (NCBI taxonomy): domain Eukaryota; kingdom Metazoa; phylum Chordata; class Amphibia; order Anura; family Bufonidae; genus Rhinella; species Rhinella marina. The sequence goes on from ONZH01016424.1 coordinate 224,953, forward strand.
TCCATTCATATAGCTGTAGTAAGTCTTGTTTCAAGTTGTCATTTCTAATGGCAACAGTTAATAATTCATACGATGTAGTGGGAAGCTGGAAAAAAAAACGCAATTCCACCACAGTTTTATGGGTTTCGTTTTTACAGTGTTCCCTGTGCAATAAAACTGACCCGTGAACTTTATTTTCTGGGTCAGTATTACAATGATATCAATTTATTTTGTTTTTCCTGTGTTTTAATACTGGGAGGAAAAAAAAACTTTTGAAAAAATACATTTTTTTCTTTTCAGCTGTACATTTTGTATTGTATTTTTTGGGGGGGGAGGTGAAGCAACGAAAAATGATGAATTGGACATTAAGATTTTTTTTTTTTGCTATGTTCCTCAAACGGGATAAATGCATTTATATTTTAATATTTGGGCATTTTGGGATGCAGCAATGCCTATGATGTTTACTTTTTGGTTATGGGAAAAAGGGGAGCGAGCAAGCTGTCTATAACAAGTAATTATTAGATTGCTTCACCAATACATTGCAAGGAATTGTCACAGCAAGGCTCCATAGTAACTGCAGCTGTAAAAGCCCTGGTTTCTTTAGAGAGACTAGGACTTTTACATATGTACAACCAACAGCTCCCCCCATTGCCGCTCCGGGGAACTGTCAGCCCTGGGATAACAGTGCTCCCTGGAAAAGCCACCCTGATAATGTGGTCACAATTGACCGCAGCATCTGAGGGGCTAAATGTCTGTAATCAGCGTTATCGCCGATCAAAGACATTAGTCCCGGGTGTCTGCTGTTTTTAAAGACCGGACTTATATATGTATGGCTGAGGTCCAGACAGAGTTAAACTTCTCCCTCCTGCTGAGTCAGCTTCTGGCTTTAGCTCAGGAAACTGCAACTAAAACTGCCCCAAAAATGTTTGTGTGACACCACCCTAACAAGTACTGGAATTCTCTTTTTCACATCAGAATTCCTTGATGGCAAACTAACTCAAAGTCAAGGCACCAATGTGAACATCGTCATTTAATGTCCAGAATGTATCTAGAGCATAAATGCATAAAAATAGCTTGATGAAATTGTGCTTATCTGAAAGATGTGTACTTGACCAAAGGTCCTCAATTCTATTGCAGATTATGACATGAATTCTTGTTTTCTAGTCAAACCTATCTACTGATTACAAAATATATCTTACATACTGCATGGAGTATACAATGCCTGCACAGTCATTTTTCATTGCTGTATTCTCCCTGCAATGACATCCATACTTATTTTAAGAACATACTACCTTTTTTCTGACCCTTACTCTAACTGAAGTTATTAATGTATTGCGTTATGTAATAATGGCTGTGTAGCTAAAGGGAAATAAATGAATGTCCACGCTACACTTACTCTTGGAAAGTCTTTTGTACTATACCACTTTTCTTCTTGTTCCCTACTTTTTGTACTTGTATAGTATTATAGCATGTTTAATTGTGTTTAACGGTTCAGTGCAACCAACCCAGGCAGGGTCGATTACATAAGGACTACTCCTAGTATCTCAGGAAAACACCGCACATATCCTTTAATGATCTGCAAATTTGCCCATAAGAAATTCAGTTTAAGTTTAAACTTCCTGTACAGATGCTTCACCAACAGTTAAAGGGGTTATCCTATGACTAATGTAAAAAATGGAAATCAGAGATGATATAGAACACGACAATGTCTTTCTAACAAAGCTAGAACCAGCCCTGTACCTCACCTGGATCCAGAGATCTCCCCATTCATTGCTCTGCTAGATTTATATCAAGCTGACAGCTCAAGGGGAGTGTCTTTTCTGCTGTAGCTATGGGGGCGTGTCCATGCTCTCCCTATCACAGCTCAGGAGGCAGTTGAAGAATGAAAACTGAACATGTGCGGCCTTAACAGGACAAAGCAGTGAGCAGGACAAAGAAATAAGAATAAGAACAAAGAGAAGGTGGCGCTATACAGATATATTTTACTGAATAACTCAGTGGCTATGCTATATTTTTAAATACATGCAATTACAAAAGTATTCAGATCCAGGGGCTGGTTTGAAAACTGTAGAATATTTTTCATGGGACAACCCCTTTAACTCTACACAATCAGGTCAACTCAGTACAATTATGCCAAAATGTAAAAATGAAAAAAAATTGTTTCTGAAAATTAATTCTGATAGGTGGGGATGCCTAGCTTATAGGCTCAGCTGATCAGCATGCAGCTTTAATATTTAGGGTCTGTTCACATCTGCATCTTAGAATCCGTTCAGGGCCTGCATTGTGACATTTGACTACAAGGTTGGTGCAGCATTCCAGAATAATTATATTTTTAAAGCAACCCATAATGTGCATTTGGAATCCAAAGACATTTCCTGCTGCCCTTCAATTGGCCAGCACTGCTCACGTAAACAGTGCTGGCCAAACCAATAGCAGGGCTTGAGTAGGAAGTGTTTTAGGCTACTGATACACAGTGTGTATCAGTAGCCTGAGAAGTGGTGCGGCCATCTTGGATGACAAAAGATAAATCTGAGAATTAGTGGATCTGCAACAAAAAAAGATGAGAGGCCAGTATGTAAGGGTTCTGTTTGTTTCCTAGTTAATGTAAATTATTTTTCTTTACCCAGAGGGTTGCTTTAAGACAGCGGGCATCTTGATAGAATTTCTGAAGGACCCCACTGTAAAGTCAGTTGGGCCCATTGGGTGTTGTTGGTATCCACCATACAAGAGATATCAGACTAAGGCTTCATTCACACGACCGTATGTGTTTTGCGGTCCGCAAATTGCGGATCCGCAAAAAAAAAACGGATGACGTTCCGTATGGCATCCGTGTTTCCGTTTTTTTGTGTGGATCCATTGTAACAATGCCTATCCTTGTCAGCAAAACGGACAAGAATAGGACATGTTCTATCTTTTTTGCGGAACGGAAATACGGACATACGGAAACGGAATGCATACGGAGTACCTTCCGTTTTTTTTGCGGACCCATTGAAATTAATGGTTCCGCATACGGTCCGCAAAAAAAACGGAACGGACACGGAAACAAAATACGGTCGTGTGAATGAAGCCTAAATGGAAGCCACAATGCAGATATAAACACAGATTTATTTTAATGGAAAATCTGACCTGGCTTTAAAGGGAACCAGTATTTCAGAAAATATGGTGCACAGTGATTAAAATACATGAAAATTATTTACAGTAAATATTTTTTTAACTTAATGATGAATAACTTGTATATGTCATCAATGTGTGATTGGTGGGGTCCTGACAATGGGACTTCCATGATTATTTAATGTTATTTAATTATATAGCGCTGCCGTATTCTGCGGCCCTTTGCACACTTTGAAGACATTGCTTGCTTTCTCCAATGGATCTCACAATCTAAGTTATCTATCAGTATGTCTTTGGTGTGTGGGAGAGGAAATCCACGCAAACACTGGGAGAACATACAAACTCCATGTAGATGTTGTCCTTGGTCAAATTCAACCCTAGAAGCCCAGTGCTGCACGGCACCAGTGCTAACCACTGAGCCAACTTGCTTCAGTACTTGCCACAGTACTTGGTAGAGCTCCATGACCACCTCACATTTTTACCAGTGTTTAATATTGCAGCACAGCCCCATTGAAGTACAGTAGGTGAAAAAGAAAGACCATACACAGTGTTGAGGGCAGTGGATGTAGAACCACTGTGCCATCCAACCAGTTTGACTGTCCTGGTCTTACCCTGGTATTTACCCTTGAACCCCTATACAGGGATATGGTCTTTGCCGCAGGAGAGCCACCAGGCCATTACCTTGGAATAGTCCTAATGTGTTTGGCAGTTGACCCACTGGGGTAAGAGACACCACTGCAAAGCACAGAAAGGTCAGGCAATATGCATACTCAGAAAACAGGCAGAGGTTCATGCAAATACTTAAAACAAGTCTGAGATCAGAGCAGACAGTAAAGGATCAATGCAGTAAAAAGGCTAAGGTCAGGACATGCAATGGAGGGTCAAAGTCAGTAAACAGATTGAACACCACACCTTTTCTGGTAACTAATAAGCTAGAAAACCAAAAGCTCAGGCACCTTTCCATATAGGAAGGTGCCAAAACTAGAGCACATAGGAAGAAAAAACTAGAGTACACATACTGGCCTTTAAGAGAAGCAAATGCCAAGGCCTACAGAATACACGTGGGATGCCAGCAATGCGACCCACTGCTGGTGGGCAGCAGAGGGAAAGCGGGACCATGCTTCCGGCACGCAAGGAGAAGCAGAGTGAGGTAGATGGCTTTCGTGCTGCCAAAAGGAAAGGGGCCAGCAGCTGGCAAGGGTCACCACTGCAACATTAGCTCCCTCCCTTGGATCTTCTTCATGCTCAAGATATCTTTAAATATATACACATATTTAGAACTGTCCAGGGAGGCGGCAGCAGAACCTCTGGAATAGCAACTGAAAATCAGAGGTTGAAGAAGAGAAACATGAAATGAATTGGATGTCCATAGAGAGGTAGGTAGACACAACTTTTAACTGACTGGGTTCAATTTCTTAATCACTTCCAATGGACCAAGAAAACAAGGTGCCAGCTTGTAAGAGGGTACTCTGAGTCTGATGTTCTTATGAAAATAGACAGACTTTGTCACAAGGAGAGAACTGTGGTGGATACCTGCTTCTTCGGTCAGCAAACTTTCTCATCTGGACAGTGGTCTGCACAAGAGATGCTTTGGTCTCCCTATGAATCTGAGAACAGTTTTTAACAGAAGAGTCAGCTGCCGGTGTCTATCTTTGGTAGTAGACTGGCAGAGGAAAGGCCAGGGAGGGGTACAAAATAGGCCATCTTTGAAAAATGATGCGCTACTACCCAGATAAATATGCAATGAGAGTTGCAGGGCAAATCAGTAATGAAGTACATGGTGATATTCTGCTATGGGATCCTCTGGCACAAGCAAAAAGACAGGTAGTCCAGTTGGTTTCTATTTCAGAATCTGATTCTGGACACAAGTAATACAGGCAAATACCTGAATTTCCTCTAAAAGAGTAGATCACCAATAATATCTGGTAATCAGGTTGGTAGTTTTGCATTGTCCAGGATGACTGACGACCTTGAAGCGTTGATCCCAGGATAGGGCCTGCTTTCTCTCGACCACAGGAACAAAAGTTTTACCAGGGAGGGTTGTCTTTTAATCAAACAGGAGCTATAGTCACTATTTTGGCAAAATCGATGATTGCTGTGGTACCTAGTACTGGCCATTTTGATCAAAGAATAGGAACAAGGCATCTGCTTTAATGTTCTTGCCTGCAGAATGGTAATAAAGCAAGAAATCAAAACGGGCAAAAAACAGGACTTGACGAGGATTGAGCAGATTGGATATAAATCAATTCTTTATGATTGGTGTAAACAATAAATTGATAATAAAAGGGGTTGTCCCATGAAAAACCTGGATCTGAATACTTTTGTAATTGCATGTAATTAAAAATTCTGTCTAGCTACTGAGTTATTGAATAAAACATATCTGTATATTGCCACTTAATTTCTTATTTCTTTGACCTGCTCATTGAGAAGGCCGCACATGCTCAGTTTCATCTTTCAACTGCCTCCTGAGCTGTGATAGGAGGACCTGAGACACACTCTCTGGGCTGGTTCTAGCTTTGTTAGAAAGAGATTGTCATGTACTATATGATTTATGATTTTAATGCCTTACATTAATCATGGGATAACACCTTTAACTGCAGGAGACCCTATCAGAAAAGCAGTGATTAGGCCATATTCCAAGGATATCTCAATAACGTGTGATCATTGGGAGTCAGACGACTGGGAAACACATAACACAAATGCCCTAAATACTTGACAATTAAGAGTGCTGTAGTTTGAAAAATTTGCCTGTAGTCTTTCAAACAGCAGGGATTTTCACTTAATTAACATCTGGATGTAATGGAAAAACATGACTTCAGGTTTACAAAATAAGAAAGATGTACGAAAAACATTTGTCAGTATTCCCTCTGGTTCTTCAAAGAGCTTTTCCAGTGCCTTGAAAAATACATGGAAACCAATTAGGTTAAAGAATGTCAATTCATTTCACAATCCTAATTCATTTTCCTTTTTAAAAAATAAAGTTCACATAGTCCACTGTGTGACTATATGGCCCAAGGTCCACTGCATTTCACACCATACAATTTCTTAGAGGGGTTGTCTCAATTCAGGAAATTGCATTTATCATGTACAGAAAGTTAATACAAGGATTTACTGATGTATTGTTATTATGCATGTTGCTTCCTTTACTGGCTAGACTCATTTTTCCATCACATTATATACTGCTCGTTTCCATGGTTATGACCAGAGGAAAAAGCACCAACCTATGTGCACTCTCATGGTCCCGGCCCTCAGAGAGGCCAGTGCCTTTTTCCTATAGTGTGCAAGCACGGCCACCACGGATGGATTGCAGGGTCATCGTAACCATGGAAACAAGCAGTGTGTAATGTGATGGAAAAATGAGTCTAGCCAGCAAAGGAGGCAATATGGATAATCATAGTACATTAGTAAGTGGGAGTCTGTCACCTCATTTTCACCTATATAACTAACAGCAGTGCCCCACAGAAGATTGCATACACATCCCAGACATACCTGTGTGCACTGTGTGTCTGTATTACATGTCCAGGAAAATCACTTTTATTCTGCTGGAAAACAGCTCCCAAGTGCCCAGCTGAAAGTAAAACTAAAACAGCTTTCTCTCCTGACTCGATTTCTAACAGTTATATCTTCTGATATACTGGATATAATGCTGTGATTTTGGTATCATTTGAATGCCAGCTTAGGTCAGAACCATTTTTCTATTCTCTACCAATCCCAAGATATGAGCAGCTAAAGAAGCCCTCCCCTCCTCAGTCCGGTTTGCTTTGGGCACTTGCAGCAGCAGAGCAGCTGGGCACTTGGGAGCTGTTTTCCTGCAAATAAAAGTGCTTTTTCTGGACATGTAATACAGACACAAAGTGCACATAGGTATGTCTGGGATGTGTCTGCAATCTTCTGTGGGGCACATTTGTCAACTATTATCTGTCTGTATCTCTTAGGGCTCATGTGTGTGACCATATGTTTCATCTGCATCTGATCCGCAAAATTGTGTAGATGGGATGTGAACCCGTTTATTTCAATGGGGCTGCAAAATATGTATACAGCACACATGTGCTGTCCGCATCTATGTCCATTCTGAACATGTCCTGTTCTTGTCCGTTTTGCAGACAAGAATAGGACATTTCTATTGAAGTAAAAAAGAAAATGGCAGCATACACACAGCCGGGATCCATGTTTTGCATATCTGTGATTTGCAGAGTGTATAAACCGTTATACAGATGTAAGGAGTGGCACTTAGCACCACACACAACTCCTCTTCACTGTGTTTTTGCTGGTGAGGAGGGATGGGGACTTGGGGTTCCTCTATTGGAACCCCACTGATGTCATGTAATTATGTGGCTATAATACATTTTAAAGGGGTTACCCCTGAAACTATATTTATTACATACCCACCTAAATAACATGTGTTTTAATTGTATTTATAATCTTTATTTCTATAGTGTTCATACTTTTCTTCATTCTTTTGATGCCAGCACAACATATCAGTTTGCATCTCCTCTCTCCAGGTGGGAGAGAGGAGATGCAAACTGATATGTTGTGCTGGCATCAAACCTCTATTCTCAATATAGTAATATAGGTTTAGCTATAGGTTTTTATTATGGGTTAAATGAAGGAGAGAAAAAAAACTGTAACTGAAGAAAATAATGTAGAATTCTCTCGTAGGAACCTGGTACTTGTATATACAAGGCTGACCACTTTCTTCCAGGCTACAGCCTTATAATATAAAGAAGAGTGGCTTTCTATACTTCTTTCTAATCATATATTCTGACTGTTAATAAACTAGTTATATGTATTAGCTTTCTAAATCTAGAAAACCTCTATTCTCAACATGGTAAGGCTATAGTAAGTAGTATATATAATATGTATAGGCTATGACATAACTCTAGGACACAGCTCTGTCCTCAGTATGCTGATGTCTAGCCCTGTCAATCAAGGTGAGGGAGCAGTTTTATAGCAGTGCTCCAAGGATTCAGCCCCACCCCTGGTGTTCCAATGTGCTAATTTGAATATGGATAAATACACAGATATCTCTGGAGCTGTTTAACATGCAGAGAAAAGAAAGGTATCGTTTTAATCGGAATGATTGCCCCTACTGGGCAGTATGCCTGGTTTAATAGACTTGTTCATCCAGACAGAGGCACTTTTTATATCTTGGCCTTGATGAGCTCACCAGAAACCGGCGAAGTGTAATCCGCGTGTTGTATGGCAAGAAAATTCAGAACTAAAGAAGAGATAATTATTACTTACAGTAGCTAGAAAATGGTCATGCATCAAGGATAGAATAACATATCATCCTGGGCATGTATGATGATGTGCTATGGTGGTGCCTAGGCCCTGGTCTGAAGATATTTGCCTGCTTTATTATGCCACTATTAACCAGCATCACCATTGGCATGCGTCTGTTATATTGAGATGCGGCACATGCACCAATTCTACAAAAGTTTTAATAATAAGACTAGGGTGGAAATGTTTGTCACCTTAAATGAAGAAAGTCTTCAGAGCAGTAAAAAAAAAAAAAAACCTACAATTGGCAAGCAATGTCAGCAACCGAATGAGTGAAAGTTTGGCAAAAAAAGATCCTTACAGAATATTTAATGAGTGTTGTCTTTAATGAGCAAAGATACAGTCCAGCTCATTAGCATGCACAAGCTGCAGCATCTGTATAAAAGCCATTGTCAGCAACTTAGCAACGGGTGCGAAATAAATAAATAAATAAGTGGAATAAAAGCTCCACTATGTGATCATCAAGGCAGCACTCATTTCCCATACTTTGTATACAATACTGGTTTTCAAACACAAATGGTTACATTGCCTTTCTCTGTCAAACTGTATGTTCTAAAACATATAGAAGAATAAACTACTGTCTATACACCTAAATGTTTCAGGATTTACATTCAGTAGAAACATGACTATATGTTTTCTGTCATTTTGAAGTCCATTACTTTATAGGATTCTATTTGGAGCAACTCCATGCTCTGACTAAAATATAGGAGTCTTGAAGAGGGAAGATGTTTATAGATCCTCATATGCAAAGGGGTTCTCTAAAGCAGACAAACCTTTATAGGGGTTTTCTGGTTGTGTTAAAGTAAAGTTTACTTTCTGCACCTGCAACTTTCTATTCTACTTTGTGTCTTAATTTCTCACAATGTTTAGTATCTTTGCTTTCTGCCAGGAAAGTGAAATATCCTTACTTACAGCCTGGGATAACTAACATAGTTGATTAACAGCCTTCTCTTGTAGGATGTAGTGCATCTGAGTCATCTAGGCATGATTGTGCAAGAATTTTAAAGGGTTATTCTGGGAACCAGTGGGTCCTGCAAACCCACCTTCATTACACGTAACAAGTTTATAATATACTCACCATTCCAAAGTTCCGTGGATCGATCTCTCAGGAACATGATACACTTCTTCTGCACGTTCTGCTTCCGCTAGTGTGTCACATCCTGCTTCTGCCAGTGTCATGTACTTCCGTCATGGATGGGGATAGAACTATTCCTCTCCCTTTCGCAAACACAAAAGAGGTGGATTTAAAAGTTTGCACAAGTGCCAGGGAAAGGAATAGTTCTGGTCCTGTCCTCGGGGGAAGTCCCATCCATAGTCCAGGCAGGAAACCTGGTACTGCTTGCCTATTGCAGATTCAGTCTTCCCAGCCTGGTGCAGGTCTACAATTTTGTTTCTGGTGTCCTTCGACAGCTCTTTGGTCTTCACCATAGTGGAGTTTGGAGTGTGACTGTTTGAGGTTGTGGACAGGTGTCTTTTATACTGATAACAAGTTCAAACAGGTGCCATTACTACAGGTAATGAGTGGAGGACAGAGGAGCCTCTTAAAGAAGAAGTTACTGGTCTGTGAGAGCCAGAAATTTTGCTTGTTTGTAGGTGACCAAATACTTATTTCCCACCATAATTTGCAAATAACTTCTTGTGATTGTGATGTGATTTTCTGGATTTGTTTTCTCATTTTGCCTCTCATAGTTGAGGTCTACCTATAATGTCAATTACAGCCTCTCTCATCTTTTTAAGTGGGAGAACTTGCACAATTGGTGGCTGACTAAATACTTTTTTCCCAACTGTATATGATGTGACCATTGCCTGTTTTGTGATCTCCAAATTGCGGATCGGCCATATGCGTTTCTTATTTTGTGGAACAGAACGCCCAGCCCGTAATAGAACAGTTGTATCCTTGTTCGTAATGCAGACAAGAATAGGACATGTTCTATATTTTTGTGGATGCCACGGAAAGAACATACGATGTGTGCTGTCCGCATGTTTTGCTTTTGCGACACCATTGAAGTGAATGGGTCCGCATCTGACCCGCAAGAAATGTGAATCAGATGCAGACAAAAAAATACATTTGTTGTGCATGAGCCCTAAGCAGGATTTTCAAAAGAGGAGGTCACTGGAACAGGGTCCTGAGAGGCCAATTCACCCAACTTCAGAATGGTAAGTGTATGGGATCTTGGAACACGCCATAAATAGCAAGTTCTTATTATGTTAAATAATACATGGTTGGCTTTGTTTACATCTGCATTGGAGGCTCTATTGGTGGCCTTAATCGCAGATCCTGTTAAAAACCATACTTTTTTGTCCTACAAAGAAGTCTATTGGAAAATATCTGAAAAAATCCCACACACAGAGCAAACTGCAATTTAAAAAAATGCCAAGGCAGCAAAAAAGGAAATGATCTTAAAACAGTACTACAGAAAAGGCAGCACTTGTAGGACATTTTATAATTTCTTGTTGGCCAGCACACAATATCTGGATGCAGAATTTTTAATTCGCAACAGAATTGTAATTCAATACAAAATGCAGCCATACTACGGTCATGTACTACATGTACCTGATGTACAAAAAGGAATTCAACCACATGCAGAATTGTATCAATATGGCGTGGTATGAACTGCATATATGTTATATACCCAATATACACATATACAGTAGTACATATATATCCTAATCATTCATCAAGGTAACTACCACGCCAACTGCATCCCATTGGTTCATTAAATAGTAAATGGTAGTACCAGCTCCCAGAAGCAAACAACAAAACATATGTCTATACAAAGACAGAAATGGAGCCTTTGACGTACTATAAAAATATAACAATCTTTATTGATATTACAAACATAAATAAATATGAATGGCAGTTACAGGGGGAAAATGACAGTGCAAGAAAAACACCATCCCTTATCCCCATTTAACAATATATTGGTATAGTACATCTATAGATAACATACTGGTGAGTGCTGGAGACTGTCTCTTGATTGGCTACAGTGCCATGTGACCAAATGTAACATAACAATGGCGCCGCGTATAATAAACAGTTTGTACCGTATTCGATTATATGTATGGTCACATAAGGTTACCAGTATCCAAACAAGATAAATGCAAGTGCTTTATTCCTATGTATCAGTCGCAATACAGACATATATTACATGTCCCACATAACTCACCAGGAAGGGTGGAAACCAATATGAGGCCAGGGATGGTGTTAGTAACAAAATGTTGCATCTTAGGTCATGCCCTGTTTCCAGCTGGCTTCCCAGCTAAGCCATACCCTTTCTAATGGTGGGTTTACATGACCCAGTTGTTAGGCTGATTATCTGGAACGAATCTTACCATGAACGCCCATTCCTGATAATCAGCCAATGAATCTGTATGAGGATGAGCGATACTGGAAGCCATCCCTATACAATGAAGGTGATCACTAAATGTAAATGCAGCTCTTCATGTCCACTGACGAGCAGGCATTTATCAGGGAGGAAAGGTCCCTTGAACTTGCCTGCTTGCTCGGGTAAGTGTAAATGCAACATAAGCTGTGATTTTTTCTAAAATTAACTGCACCTAAAAAAATTTGCACCAGTGGTTCACATATCACAGAGCTATTCTCCTCTGGAAAGTAGATCTAAAATAAATCAGCCTATGGGGGCTGTGTAATATAAAACTGCAGGTACTCAGTACAGCCTCCATACCCATGGCTCTGCTGTGTGCATGGCGCCCCATGAAAAAAAAAATACATTATGCATATATTTTGTCATTGCCTGGTTGGACTGCATTTATTCCTGCTTGCTCGTTACACACAAAGCGTTTTCTGCATTTACTAGATTATTCAGTCAGCAGGCCATGCAGAGAGAAAACAACAATTTGAAGAGATAATTCCATTACTCCAGGGGCCATAATGCAGACATCTGACAGTTTTATTATCGCGCTAGACATTTCTGCATTTTTATCTTCTTTCTCCTTTCTCCCCAATCCCTCCCTTCAGACAGAAAATCTTTATTTTAATTTGTTCCTCTTGCTGATAGTACATTTTCCTGACAATGTGGTATAAACCTACACTGACATGTTGTGTCTGCAATATCCAAAATTAATTGACTTTAATGGTATTTATACTAGGTTTGTGCAAACCTGTGCATGAAAGTGCACTTCATTTTAATTATTACTGGAAATTTGAATCATTAAACAGATGGATATAACTATATGGCATTTTTATGTATATTTCCTTGTCTTGTTGTATTTTCATATTTGTTTGTTTGTTTTATCCTGCAAAAAATCATATATTTGAATCTATTAAATTCTAGAAATGAAACTCATATACTATATTTTACAGTCAGTTTTAGAGGTAGGGTCCCCAAACACATGGCAGTTTTTTTACCAGTAATAAGCACAAGCATTTTTTTCCTCCCTCTGTTTTTGCTGCTTTTTTGTAGCATTTCTTCTGATGTTTTTTTCTTATATTGAGGAGATGCAAGCAAAATAATGGCAGTGCTGCTGAATACCCAACACCAGTGGATCGATGAATATCTGCTTTATTGGCTGTAGAACTAACAGAGAGATGGTGATTTGAAAACTCCTGAAAAAAGTCAAGAGCTGCAACTTTTAGAAAAGAAACCAAAAGAAGGAAGACAAAAAATGGCACCTAATCAAGAAAAAGGCCAGTAGCAAAAAAGCACTTCAGCTAACATCTGGATATGAGAAAGCACATGAGAAAAATTGATAGCTTATTATTAAGTTAGGCCATCAATATATGATTGGTGGCGGCCAACTCCTGCCCTCCTCTCCCCCACACCAATCAGCTAGGTGAAGGGGTCGCATTTTCTTCATTGTTTAACCAGGCACAGTGCCAGGTACAGCAACTTAGAGCAGCTTATTCTCATTCAAGTGAATATCATTGAGCTGCAGACACAAGAAAAATGTACATTGCTGATTGACTGGGGTGATTGGAGTTGGTTCCAACCGATCTTTGTCTCAGATATACTCTTTAAAGTATGTCTTACTTTAAAGAAACCACATGGGGAATGTCCTTCCAGGCCCTAAAGAGCAGAGATTCTGTGTTTTACACTCTCAGATGCCGTGGTCACATTTATGCATGGCATCAGGGTGGTTAAATGCCTGCAATCAGCGTTATCGTCAATCACAAACATTTGCCCTGAGTGTCTGCTATATAAAACAGCAGAAACCTGGCGGCTATGGTGCTTGCTGCAATATAGGCCACCAATATCAGCTCTTTGGGGATCCAACACCCCACACCTCCTGAACCACTAGTCACTTGCTCAGAAGTAATTCCAGTGCCAGAGCTACACAGCTCTGTCCACTGTGTAGCTGTGGACCTGGTTATTGAGGGCCCTTGCACATGACTGTATGCGCTCCGAGACATACGGTCCGTGAGCGGGCCATATGTCCCAGAGCGGCATTGATCGTGCGCACGGGAGCGCACAGCATCATAGATGACAATGATGCTGTACACGTTGGGCTGCCTGCGGGACTATTGTCCCGCACTCATAAGATCATATGAGTACAGGACAATAACCCCGCAGGCGGCCCGATGTGCACAGCATCATTGTAATCTATGATGCTGTGCGCTCCCGTGTGCACGATCAATGCCGCTCTGGGACATATGTCCCGCTCACGGACCATATTTCTCGGAGCGCATAGGGTCGTGTGCAGGTAAAGCTATGTAGTTCAAGCACAATGAATCCCTTCTGATTTGAAATTAATGGCCTACCCTCAGGAAATGTTACCTCCAGATCCATTGCCCCTAAACCTATGCTTAGACCATACCAATCTTCAGGTAGTGAGAACTTTTAAATAATGCTATTGTTAGCAAACTTTGCACAAAATGTAAGCCTGGTGCCGCCTGCCACTGTCAGTGGTAGGTCATGGGAATCTACTTGCAATTGTTTTGATTTGGTACCTTCTGTATATTCTCCACAATGCACCACTATTCCATTAACAGATTTTCTGATTTTCAGAAGATATTTTGTGCTTTACTATGGAAAAAAAAAACATTTTAGTAGAATTTGAATGAGATCTTACGGGAGGGATAAGTTATCTGGTGGTCTTGCACTTCCTATCCCCTTATTATACTTTTTGACTGCACAGATGCTACAGTTTAAAGGCTGTTGAACACAGAAAGCTGTCATATCATCCTGCAGAAGTAAGGTCGAGCAAAGGCACACAGAATTATAAATCATGATAATCACATGCGGTCCTGCAAGTCCAGAATGGAGGATCACACTCAGGTGCAAGAGCCCTCAGGGCTGGAGACGTATACATGGTTTAGGAGTTAGTGGGAGATTGATATCTTTGTCTACAGGCTTGAGCCCATATTTAGCAGCACGTGAAGTTGGGACAGGGGACTGATCAAGCTCCTTTCCTACTTTGATGCACATGAGAAAAGTTTGGTCTAGGGATAAAAATGTGGTTAAGATATTGGGTGTTACTAATTTTATGTCCTTATGGAGGAATATGGATCTTTTGGAAATTTTTAGACTGGAGAGGTTTTCACCATGGGAACAGAGAAGCTCTGGAGCTTAGTTCAATTGTTTAATGGTAATACTCTTAAGATGTTTCAGCAACTGCAAAATGACTTCGATTTTCTGACTGTTAAGACCATGGAAACTTAAGCAAAAACAGTCTCTTTGGAGATAACATCTCATAATTTACTGGACTTTGCTGTAGCTCTTGGGCTAAAGGCCTTATATCAAACATTTACCAATCGTTGCTTTTAGAATATTTGCATGATTTACCATTGGGTATTCGTGCAGAATGGGAGGTAGATCTTGTATCATGGATGTACAATGGGAAGATGTGCTGGCCATGACCCTTTACCAAACTTCAATGTTTCTACATCAGATTGGATTCAGGGGAGATTCTAGTTGCCCTCATTGCGGTCTAGGGGAAGCCCATCTCTTTCATTTAATGTGGGGATGCAGAGAACTGCATACCTATTGGAAATGGTTGGTGGATACAGTTAATAGGGTGAATTGTACAAATTTTATGGTTGATCCTAGACTGGGCCTCTCTGTTGGGAATAAAGAGATTGCTGTATCAGGTGACGGGGGATCAAATCGGCGTTCACTACTGCCCTTGTGCACTGTGACCAGGATGTAAGTCCAAGGGGTAATGCCACTCCTTAGCTCAATCTCACACTTACCCCACACTCAGGCTGCCACCTGAGCAAAACACATACCCTAAGCCAGTCCACACACCTACAATACACCACCTACTCAATTCCATGCCATAGGTACCCAACACATGCACTCACTGCTCACAAACAGTACCACCACCACCACCAGTTGCACCTATACTCTTTATCGAATGCCTTGGTTTGCTAGGGCAACAAATTAAAGTTTTAGGCTTTAATGTGCTTTACATGTACAGTCTTTAGTTACACAAATAAAGAAATACACAGACATACTCAGGGGTAGATTGGCCATAGACCTTACAGGGAAATTTCCCGGTGGGCCGATCCCTAGGAGGGCCACCCAAGCTCTTCTCAGAGCCACCATCCGGGTAAATAATGATCTAATTCTCTTCTACACACCTAGCCAGTAGTCACAGGTGTCCTCCTGAATTGAACTGTATCTATGTCCTCAGGACAGCAATACAGTTGAATACTGTTCATCAGGTGGCAGTATTTTGTGCTGCACTGTTGTATTTGGTGCAGCTGGGGCGGTATATTGCTCTGCATTATGGTATTGCAGGCCCTGCCTACTTCTGTGGCCCTGCCTAATTATGTTGGCCCACCTTCTGTCAGTTTGGACCTACCTACAACATGGGGCAACTTTTACAATTTTTTCTAGAGCTAATTTTAGTTCCCAATCCACCCCTGGACATACTGTACATACATGTGCAAACTAACTATGAAATTAAAAGGATAAAACAAAAAGGCAGAGAATTGCTTCTACTGCACTGATGTTGAATGCTTGATGAGAAGTGTGCCTAGTAAAAGACAGGACGGAAGCGCACAATGCCAGCTAGGCTGGGAAGGCATGGCAAACATTATCAGTGATGTCATCGATAAGGGAGGCAGGACCCAAAACAGTACACAACCACTATTTACAGGAAGAGCAGCAAACACCAGAAAAGAAGAACAAACAGAATATGGAAGCACGTTAATGAACAAAACGTGCAAAACAGTGAGTAAAAAGATTGCAAAGCAGCCAACCCCTTTAATTAGTGCCCTTTAATTAGAGGCATGTGGCTCTTCAGTGAAATATAGCACTCATTATTATGCCCAAAAAATAAAAGCAACTTATTAACTGAACTCTAGTGTATCATGATTACTTTTGGGCAGTAAGGGGCTAATCACACTCAGACCACAACTGCTCCAAACCAACAAAAAAACAGTTAAAAAATATATAACAAATTAATAAAATATAAACGTTTAACTCACCCCCCTATTCCATTGAGTAACAAAATAAAGAACAAAAAATATAAACATCATGGGCATCACTGTGTCCGAAAATGCCCGTACTATAAAAATATAATACGGCAAATGGCGTAACAGAAAAAAGGTTCAAAATGACCAATATTTTTTAATCTCTTCTCTTACCCAAAAATTTTTAAAGGGAACCTGTCATCAACTTTATGCTGCCAGTACTAACGGCAGCATAAAGGACACACAGGTGAGTTGATTTCAGCGGTCTGTCATTTAGAAGTTGGTTGCCGAGAACCAATATCACAATCATTGCAGACTACGCTTGGAAAAGAGTCAAGGCCACCTGAGAAGAGTCATGGGGGTCAGAGACACTAAGGCCTTATTCACATGACCGTATTATTGCAGGTCCGCATTATTGCGGACCCGCAATAATAGAGGGGCCGCCCGGCGTGTGTTCCGCACCGCTCGGAACGCAGGTGGCCCCATTCGAAATGCCTATACTTGTCCATGCATGCGGACAAGTATAGCACATGCTTCATATTTTTCAGCGGAGCCGCGGCACAGAGCTAGCTCCGTGCGGCGGCTCCCCGCTTCCATAGAAGTGAATGGGGACGCATCAATTCCGCAATATTGCGGAATAGATACGGCCCCATTCATACGGTCATGTGAATGGGGCCTAAGGGATCAAACAAACCATAGTCAGTAAGGGTCCATTCACACGACCATGTGAATGGGTCCGCATCTATTCCGCAGTATTGCGGAATAGATGCGGCCCCATTCACTTCTATGAGAGCAGGCAGCCGCGGCACAGAGCCAGCTCCGTGCCGCGGCTCCACATAAAAAAATAGAACATCCTATACTTGTCCGCAACAGCGGAGGGTCAATACGGCAATCAGGAACACGTCTGGTCAAGCAACAGATGCTCGGAGTCAGGAATCAATACATGGCCAGACAAAAGGAATATCACACCTTACACCAGGATTAGCAAGCTAGGCAGACCTATTGCTCAGACACGTCTGTATAGGGAAAGGTGTCTTAAAGAGGAGTTTTTCACCTGTTTTTCACCTATATAACTAACAGTAGTGCCCCACAGAAGATTGCACACACATATCTGTGTGCACTGTGTGTCTGTATTCCATGTTCAGAAAAAGCACTTTTATTCTGCTGGAAAACAGCTCCCAAGTGCCCGGCTGAAAATGAAAGTAAAAACAGCTTTCTCTCCTAACTCGATTTCTAACAGCTATATCTTCTGATATACTGGATATAATGCTGTGATTTTAGTATCATTTGAAAGCTTGGAATGCCAGCTTTCAAAGAAGATCAGAACCAACCACAACTATCTGCTACCAATCCCACAATATGATCAGCTAAAGCAGCCCTCCCCTTTTCAGTCTGGTTTGCTTTGAGCACTTGGAGCAGCAGAGCTGGGCACTTGGGAGCTGTTTTCCAGCAGAATAAAAGTGTTTTTCCTGGACATGTAATACAGACACAAAGTGCACACAGGTATGTCTGGCATGTGTCTGCAATATTCTGTGGGGCAGTGCTCTTAGTTATATTGGTAAAAAACAGGTGAAAGACTCCCTTTAAGTATCCTCAGGTGTCCAGATATTGGCGGGTGAAGATGGGTGTGGTGTGGCCCTTTAAGGGATAGGGAGCACGTGCACCCTAGGGGACAAGATGAGAGGCCTAGAAACCAGGTGCAGGTTGCAACCTCCAGTGACGGACACATGACTCCAGGCTACAGCAGCAGGGTGAGTGAATCAGCACCCTTGTCCACCTGGAGAAGGGAGAAAGCAGCAGACACAGGATCCTAAACTAGCAACCATTAGTTTATGAGAAATCATTTATTTGATGTCAATAATGAAAGTGTGGTTAATATTTCAATGCTATCATGGCACTGCAGGGAAGTGTATAGGGGAGATTTGACAAATTTGAAGCTATCTGGCATTGAATGGGTGTTCAGACCACAAAGAAGTGGCAATATGGGGAGAAAGGTTTTAAACAGAGAATCATTTTGGAGCTTTCTTCTAAATACTGAGTATCCAAATGGACATATATTAGTGACATTGTTTGACTTGTATGAGTATTGATTATTTAGCCATATTTGTGGTGCAATGATTCCTGAACCCTGGGGTTTATCACTCTCTTTTTACATGGTTATGTAATTATGCTATTTATACTAATCACGTGAGAAGTGTGTGTTTTAAGAGGAGGGCTTTTCATGTTTGGAATAGGTTAAGACTAAGGCAACTAGCTACAATACTGTATCTATTACAGTCTATTGCACCAGGCAGTTTTATACTGGCAGTAAACGTATTAGGTCGAATTGGCTTCAGGTTACCACACAATTCAGAGTGCTGATAGCTAGACAGAGGGGGTCCCCTCCATATTTCAACCACTTAGATGCTGTGGTCACTATTGACTGCGGCATAAACTGACTGGCCTGGAGCTAGCTCTGATCCCAGCAGTTGCAGCAAGCTGTATGTAATTACAAACACTCCTGAGCTTGTTCCATCTGTTTGATGTACAGTAACTGTACATCCAGGTGGAGCAAATCATGCATAATCTGGACATATAGTTATGTCCTTTTGCAGGAAGGGGTTAATGTAGACACGCTATTTAATAGCATTAAAAAGGTTTAAACAATGTACTGTTTGAAATGGCTCATTAAAAATCTGTTTCCACATTCAGCTACTCCACATATCACATCTACAGTATACACATGTCACATAAACGCTATGAATAATCTCCAAATACTTGGAATAGGATCCAAAGCTTTTTGATATATATAAAAAAATCAGCTCTGGCTTACACCTCAAGCTGTAAACCTGTATAGAGGAGAGTTGATAAATGACTGTTAAGACAAGCCCTAAAAACTTCATGAAGGCTGAAGTGTCTTCCGCATAAAAAATGAATGAGATTTATAAATCCATATTTTAAAGTCAATAAGAAATTTGACATTTCCTGTCAGTTAATTTTCTTGTTGTATTTTTAGCCAAGGTACTGTACATTACTCACATTTTTGTGTAGTTAGAAGCATAAGTAAGTACAAGTTTATGTCTGCATACCACATGGATTAACCTTAGAGCTGTAGGGAACAGTACACTAATGTCCTATAAAATGCACATTTGCGGTCAAATAGAACATACTAGTTAAAAGGGTATTCCGGTAGGTACAAGTTATCCCCTATTCACAGGATGGGGATAACTATTAGATCTGTGGGGGTCCTACCCTGTAGTCCCTGCAGTCCCCTTGCTGCTTCCCTAAAATAATCGGAGTGGTCGGTCGCACATGTGCGCAGCCCCTCCATTTATTTCTATGGGAGTTCAGGATATAGCCAAGTACAGCGCTCAGCTATGGATAGGGGATAACTTGTACCTACCGGAATACCTCTTTAAAGATGATTGGTCAGCATGATCTACGCTATTAGGCCTCTTTCACACGATAGTATTTTTTGCGGGCTCCGATCCGCATTTTTCACATGAAAAATGCGGACCCATTCATTTCTATGGGCCCGCATAAATGTGGACAGCACACCGTGTGCTGTCCGCATCCATTGCTCCGTTCCGTAGCCCGCAAAAAAAAATAGAGCATGTCCTATTCTTGTCCGTATTACGGACAAGAATAGTACTGTTCTATTAGGGGCCAGCTGTTCCGTTCTGCAAAATACCGAATGTACACAGATGCCATCCGTTGTTTTTGCGGATCCGCAATTTGCGGACCGCAAAACACAACGTTCGTGTGAAAGAGGCCTTAAGGGGGAGTAGCTAAGCTTTGAAGCTCTGAGCACCTCATTAGCATATACAATAAAGATGTTTCTACAATGGGGCCTCCAATTTCAAATACAGAAGGATTGTTTAACACAGCAGGATCTAGCCTAAAAGTCAGTATGCCAGGTTTAATAGGGTCGATCATGTACACAGATGCTTTTTGATGGAATTATCATATATCGCCACCCCTATTTCCTCTACACGCTAGAGAGATGTACTGTAGCTATATATTTCTATAAATTTCCAAGTAGGGATGAAATATTAAAGATGTCAGGGCTGCTGCTCTTTGAGATCACTAGGCCAGCATTGAGGGGATTAGAAAGGAGCAGGGGAGCTACTGATTATATTTATCCAGGACTAGGTGAACCAGTAGGATAAATAGCAGTGGGCACTACCGGAGAGGAAACTATAATATACATTAACCCTTTCTACCTCGGAGGTTTTTTCGGTTCTGCATTTTCGTTTTGCGCTCCCTGCCTTCAAACAGCCGTAACTGTTTTATTTTTCTGTTCACATAGCTGTATGAGGGCTTTTTTTTTGCGGGACAAGTTGTACTTTCCAACGCCACCATTTAATATTGCATATGGTGTAGTGGGAAGCGGGAAAAAAATTCCAAATGGGGTGAAATTGCAAGAAAACCGCTATTCCGCTACAGTTCTACGGGTTTCTTATTTACAGCGTTCGATGTGCATTAAAACTGACCGGTTACTTTCATTCTACTGGTCAGTACGAATCCGGCAATACCTAATATGTATAGTTTTTCCTGCTGTTAGAAACAGCAGAGACTTGCCGGCCATGACGCCCGCCGCACCCGCGAGCGGGCGTCATGTCCCCGCACCACCCGAGCGCCGTACATGTACGGCGCCGGTCGGGAAGGGGTGGTTAAAGGAAACGGACAATATTTATTTCAGTAATACTTCATTTGGCATGCCCTATTCAATGAATAGTAATACTCTTCATGGGTTAACCTATTTAAGGGTCCGGCTACGTGCACAACATTTCATGTAATAAATTTTAATGGTGTCACTATGGGACATGCTAAATGCTGTGACGGATGCTAAATGATCCAAGATGCGCGACTTGATGCAGGGTGACACATGTCGCTGTGCAGCTGGACCCTAAGAGTTTGTAAGTTGAAGGTATTATCTATCCTTAGGACTGACTCGTGGCACTCCAACTGTTTGCAAGTGCTCCAGCTCCAAACCAGGAAATGGAAATACAAAGCTCATCCACTGTGTAATAGTGGGACTCGGACCCCTGCCAATGTGATATTGATGACTAGTGTTGAGCGAAGCGAGCTTCGAATCATAGATCCAAAGTTGCTTCGGTCAAAACTTAGTTTGAATGCAGTACCTGTCTCCGTACAGCATTCAAATGTATAGGCTCCGTGTAGGTGAAATTTGTTTTCTCCGATTTTTTTTAACTTGAAAACAATTTTAAAACTGGGATCCAAAGGTGGCTTCATCTACTGGTACCTGGATGCCGAAGCCGACTTCAGAGCAGATACATTTGAATGCTATATGGAGACGGATCTCCGTACAACATTCAAACAAAGTTTTGACCGAAGCGACTTCGAATCTATGATCTGAAGCTCGCTTCACCCAATACTAATGATGACATATCCTGATTTTCTTTTCCTGGAAAACCCTTTAACTGTACTGTGATCTTGTAACTGCAGAGGGCATTATTCAGTTTATTCAGTCACTAAACTAAAAAGCAATGCGTAAAAAAAAAACAAATTAGGGGAAATTTATCATTTGACTTGTGCCGGTTTCTGCCATAAAAAAAGTCACAAAAATTAGTACACCTTTTTTTGGTTGTATTGTGCAGTGTAAGGCCTTACTATGCACTACATTACATTCAACTGCATTGCAGGCCTAGTAGTCCAGTGTGTTGCCATATTGTGGACCAAACTGTGAAAAATGTAGTCCACTATAATAAATCTGAAGAAATATGCTGCAATATACTACTCTATACCACTATATTATAATGCAGTGGTATTCATGGCCTTATTGAAATGCATTACCACCTTATTAGAATTTCAATTATAGTCATGTGTATGAAGCCTTCTATCAAGCACAGTGACTAATTAGTAAACCAAGTGACTGTGCATTTAGATAACAACCACATATCTGAAGATGTTTTCACACTCTTTTCCACTAATCTGAGCTCCTTCCATACCACACAGATAGCCATAGCAAGATAAATTACTATTTGAGAAACTGCACCAAGAGAAACGGATTGCTGCATCTAAGAGGACATTGAGATGTGGGAAACCTTACTCCAACTCTGAAACACCATTATCGGGAAACTGCCTTGTAAAACTGTATACCGTGAGGTACTTATTAAACTTCATCTCGGTCTCCTGTCTATCAATTCACACACTAACTTCAAGGGCACACCACCAGCCAGGAGACTCTACACACTGTGATCCATGGAGGAACCATTATTTTATTCATCTCAGGTGCAATCCCTTCATCACTTCACCAGTCCTAGGAGCTAGGGAGGTTTGGTGGAGAGAGGCCTAGCCACCATGAACACCAACATTACCACCTACATCCTGTCTGCCACTACTCCCATCCTCTCCACACTCCCCGTGGGTTGTAGTGTTATCTTCCCTGACTTTCCTTTTAATAGCCAAACTTGCATGTTATTTCTATTAAAGGGGTTGTCACATTACAGAAACTTATCCCCTGGTCGTATCTCATCTGAAAGCTGGGGCCCCAGCCAGGCGTGTTACCCCATTTGAATGGAGCATTGAACACACATGCGTGTTATTGTTCTGTTCCACTCTGTGGGGCTGCTGAAGATAGCTGAGTGCTATGCTAAGCTACCTGTGACAGTCCCATAGAGCTGAATGGGGCAGTGAACACATTTTTGTGTCTGCCACTCCATTCAAATTGGGAAATGTTGCCCCAGTACTTGTGAACGGCAGGGGCCCCAGCAGTCCTGTGGATAGGGGATACGTTTTTATTATGGGACAACCCCTTTAAGGAAGGGCATTACAGGTACAGTTTCGTGGCTGCTTAACTACTTCTATAATTGCTATAGGAATTAATACTTAGAGCCGCATCTGATCATTCTTCACCTAGGCCAGAAGCTGCCTCACCAACACCAAGAGGAAGTAGGGTCTGGGTTCCAGAGACAGATTTAAGTCCCAGATGTAAGACTTAGGGATGTGTCATATATGTCTAAGATTAAGACACCCATTCCTTATGCATGGTCACTGTTTCTAAGTTAACCTCCACAGATGAGAGGTGTCTGTAAACAGATGCAGGACAAACTGTCAAGGTAGAAGTTTGGGGTTTTTGAACGTTAAATTTAGGTATGATAGCTGTCAAGCAGACAGTTATTCATTTAATTGTTCCCTGTCCCCACTAATCCTTAGAACACTTATTCAGGGGTGGACTGGAAATAGACCCCACAGGGGAGCGTCCAAGTCCTCCTTATGGCCTTCGGCTGGATACATAATGATCTAATGCACTCAGCATTAATGCTAGTAGCCTCAGGTACTTATGCACCTGGCTGGCAACCACAGGTGCCCTTCTGAACTCAACAATTTCGCCATCCTCAGGATGATGATACAGTTGAAAACCATGGTGAGAGTGACAATATTTTGTGCTGCATTGTGGTAGTTGGTTCTGCTGGGGTGGTATTTTGTACTGCATTATCGTGTTGCTTGCCCTACTTACCTCTATTATCCCTGCCTACTTGTGTTGTCCCACCTTCTGTAAATCTTTTTTTTACAGGGCCAATTCCCAGTCCCCTCCTGCTCTTATTAAACATACTGATTACATATTTACCTCTCCATCCCCTCCAGTCTTTACATTGTCCTTCCCTCTATTGATGCCCTAGATAGTCTGTCTATTTTTTGTCCTGGCCCTGTGTGAATAAGTAATGAATGGGTTGTCACATGAGGGACTGTTGGGTGCCTGAAACCTCACAATCACCATGGAAACCACAATGGCAGTGGCGCAGCTATAGGGGTCGCAGCGGTGCCACTTGCAGGGCCGCACCGCCAATTAGGCAGGTGTGGTGCGGCCCTGCACACAGTTGGGGGCGGGGCAGAGGGAGATGAGCGTTTCCATTGTGGAAGGACGGCGATACAGATGCCTGTACTGCGGGGCAGGGGAGGGAGAGGCGTCTCCCCTGCCCGTTCCTCTGATAGGCTGCAGGCACTAGGCCTGCAGCCTATCAGAGGCCGGCTCAGGCGGCGCGATGACATCATGCCGATGACATCATGCCTGAGCCGTACAGTGTGGGACACAGGCCGGAAGAGGCCTGCATCGCATCGCTAATGGAGGTAAGTATAAGTGTTTTTTTTTTATTGTTGCAATTACGGACCGGTGCTCTATTGGGGGCACTGGGGGCATTATTACTGGCACTGGGGGCATTTCTTACTGGCACATGGGGGCACTGGGGGCATTTCTTACTGGCACATGGGGGCACTGGGGGCATTTTTACTGGCACTGGGGGCATTTCTTACTGGCACATGGCGGCACTGGGGGCATTTTTACTGGCACATGGGGGCACTAGGGGCATTTGTTACTGGCACATGGGGGCACTGGGGGCATTTGTTACTGGCACATGGGGGCACTAGGGGGCATTTCATACTGGCACTGGGGGCATTTCTTACTGGCACTTGGGGGCATTTCTTACTGGCACGGGAGCACTGGGGCATTTTTACGGGCACTGGGGCATTTCTTACTGGCACATGGGGGCACTGGGGGCATTTTTACTAGCACATGGGGGCACTGGGGCATTTGTTACTGGCACATGGGGGCACTGGGGGCAATTCTTACTGGAACATAATTTGGGGGGCATCTATGGGGGTGGGACACTTTTTACTGGCACATGCTTTTGGGGGGGGAATCAATGGGGGAACTTCTGGTGCATTATTGGGGCGTTTCTTACTGGCACATAATTTGGGGGCATCTATGGGTGGGGAGCAGTTCTTACTGGCACATTATTGGGGTGAAATTTTGGGGGCACTTCTGGCACATTATTGGGGCACTTCTTACTGGCACATTGGAAGCATTATTACTTCTGGGGCACAGTGGGGACATTAGTACTGTTGGGGGCACTATTACTAAAAAGTGCACTCTGGCAGAGAATTATTAGTGGGGAGCACTATTACTGTGGGGGGCACTATTACTGTGGGGGGCACCCTGGCACAGTATCAGCGCAGTTATTTCTGGGGGACGTTATGTTTACACTATTACTGTCAAGGACACTATTGGCTGGGCGCAGTTATTTTAGGACACTGTGGGCCAATAATTATTGAAGGGCACTATCTGTGTGGGTACTAGTGGCACAGTACTGGGGGTGGTCGGATGTTTTGTACAGAAGACGGGAGGATGATGGAAAAGTAGTAAACTACGATTTTTTTCTGTCAAACTGCAGAGATGAGAAATGGCTGAAAAATGGCGTCTGGTCTGAAAGGAGAAGATGAGGAAAGAGAACATCTACATCAGGGGAGACGTCACTGGATCCGTCCGTCCCTGTTGCGTGCATCACTGCAAAGAATGCGGGGTGGGGCCGCTTGTGCCCTCCGGGCTCGGGGTGTGGGTGTGGCACGGCTCCCGTCCTGGGCTCCTGGCACTTGCCGGGGTCGCGTAGCATTGTGTTGATTTGTGATGCTGTGTGGCACTTGCGGTTCTGGAATGTATTGGGTAACAGTGACATAATGCTGTCGGTGTTGTCTAATGCATTCCACAGCTGTGGGGGTTGCATGGCATCATGGGTCAGTGTAGTGCTATGCGGCCCCAGCGGTTCTGGGGGTTCGGGGCGGGGGCTGTGTTGTGCTCGCGGTCCGGATCCAGGGGGTGCAGCACGCTCGTGTGGGTGCGCCTTAGTGCAGTGCCGTGTGCCTCTTGCATCCGGTGATGTACGGTGGATGTTCTCTTTCCTCGCCTTGTCCATTCGAACTAGACTGCCTTCATGATTTCTTTTTATGATCTCATGATTTCTTTATGATGTACGAAGTATGGGGAGCTGTATAAGGCTACATTCACACCAACATTGTGTTTTGCAGACTACAAATTGCGGATCCGCAAAAAAAGTATGATGTTCCGTATGGCATCCATTTTTTTTTGCAGATCCACTCTAACAATGCCTATCCTTGTCCGCAAAACGGACAAAAATAGGAATGGTCATACAGATGTGGACAGCACAGCACAATTTGGCATGGGGGAGGGGTTCAATTTTTGACTTGTCCGGCAGAAAATCTAGGTGCACCAGCGCTGGGGGGGGGGGGGGGGTTGATAAGCTGAACTCTTGCACCAGGGCCCATGAGCCTTTAGCTACGCCCCTGCACAATGGTCCACATTTACTACTAGGCTCCAAGACCAATGTGGGGATTCTAATTTCCCCTCAGCAGGTTTGCTCTGGTATCAGTAACCTATATCAGGGAATTCCATATAATTGATAAGCACACACAAATGTTTAATTAAGTTCATTTACATTAATGTTTAATTAAGTTAAATATTTATTTCCTGTGAACCAGTAACATTATTGTACTGATAAATTCATTATCCGAAAAATTTCCTATCAACTCCAAAATGGTAAATGACTGAATCAATGAAGCCTACTTAAATGCATTGTGGATCACTTAATTTTTTATGCCAAAGCACATTGTGAACCATCATAAGGCACTCTTAATTACAGTGTAAGTGCAATCCATTCACTCAATTGAAGAAATCGATGACACTGATACGTTAAAAGAGCTAAATGTAATTGACTGACAATTTAACTTTTGGGGGCTGTTGAATTTCTTTTAACTAATGTTTTATGCAAGCTCAGCAAAGAGTACAAATGTGTTGTTCTTTATCATTCTGTACCCAGGGCTAGCGGCATGATACATTCTATCCATTCTAAATGACTTAGACTTCATGAAAGTGATTTCATGCTATGTGCAAAGGGTTACATATATGTGCATGATGTACGGTATATGTAACAATGTCTGTAATAGGTAGAGGCAGATGCGAAGTATAGAGATAAGGCTAGGTTCACATCACCCTTTTAATTTTCCGTTCTTCTGATCTGTCAGAATAAAAAAAAAAACAGATCCTTTATTTTGAGCATCCATTTTAGTAATTTCCATCTAAAATTCATTATTTTTGACGGGAAAAAAAGTCCTCCACGCAAGACCTTTAAACACCTTAAGCACCAGCCTATTTTGGGACTCAACTGAGTTATAATAGTCCATGTGGGAAAATGGCAAAAAATAACAAAAATAAATCCCCCGCTATTCCAAGGCCAGATCTGTGGAGCTCCCTGCCAGGTTTTTTTTTACAGTGCGTCAGTGGTGATGTGCCCGTCTACATACATCACCATTGCAGCCAATCACTGTCCTCACGGTTCTCTTGCTGTACACCACAGGTGCCAGTGATTGGCTGCAGCAATTACGCCTGTAGATGGTCACATCTTTGCAGCAGCACTGCACTGCTGCTTTCCGCTCTGCGTGTACAGTGTTGATAGGGTCCAAGAAGAGTTGTGGGCCCATCAGAGGATCCCTTGGTGCAAGCACAATGTTGGTTAGAGAAGAGCGAATAGATTTGTACAAATCAAATGTATTCATAAATTTGCCTGCTTGCACCAAGGGGCTAGTCCCATTGCTCAAGAACCCCTCCTTACCCCCTTGATAGACATTTTGCCTGGACCTGTCAGATGCACATATAAGAGAAAAAAAATGTATAATCAGCTCACCACTCCAGGTGATATAACACACAGAACAGACGCACTTCTGCACTCCGAACAGCGGCACAACTGCAGAGGCTTTGCTGAGCAGTGCCGCTACACCTCCAGGTACTCCGGAAGCTCAGGTAGCAGCAGCAGAGCCTCTGCGCCTCCACTACTATTTGGAGGAATCGCCCAAGCGTGAGATTGAAAGAGCCAGGCAAGATGTCTGCCCTGTCAATCAAGGAGGACTCTTTTGAGCAGCGGGGCCATCACCTCATTGCTCAAGTAGGCTGATCTATGAACTTATTTGATTTGTGCAAAATGATTAGCTCATCTCTAATGCTGATTATAACAAATCTACATTAATTAAAAAATAATGTATAATATGAGAATGTAAAAGACAAAACAAGATATGCTGCAAATAGATACAGAGTTGCATTAAGGTTGATGGACCCCTGGGCAAAAATCTTGGGAGGGGGCCCATACCCCAGTTGATCACATATTGGAGAAGTGCCCACTAACTTCAATAGGAATTACCGATGCAGTGACTTCCTTAGATTAATTTCAGGCGAGTGTGACCACTGCAGAAAACACAAACTGTGTGGGAGTGTGATTTCCTGCTATGGACACTGCTCCTTTCACAGAACCACACATTATAATGATGTATAATGCTGTGTGTCTCTGACCAACTTTGCATCTACAGAATTGTACTGACATAATGCTGTCAGAACAATTCTGTAGATACAAGGTCGGACAGAGCATAATAAATCATTATAATGTTGTGCTTTCCTGTGAAATGAGCACTGTCCATAATGGGAAATCATGCTTTTCCGCAGGGGACACACTCATCTGAAATTACCTTTAGACATCAATAGAGCCACATTTCTCCACCTCTTCTTGGCTGGATAGGATTGCCATTCTCTGTTTTCCTAGGAACTGAGTATCCCAAATTCCTTCCCTCCTCAGAATATTGTAGCGTGGTTATAAATATTTAGTTATGGGTGCAGCATCTTGCTCCAAGTGTCGTGTATGTATGTGTATGGTACCAACAGGCCATATTCATAGCCACCACTATATATATATAGGGAGAGAGAGAGAATTTAGAACATTGTAGAGAGTGGACCAGTCTAGCCTTGCTAGGGCTAGAAGGAAGCACATGTGTGAAGCTGACAGCCTAGCTCTTTCTGGACCCAGTACCACCCACGGCAGGGCTGGAACATCTATAGAAAGCCAACCACATGTACAAAGAGAGGTGTAGTGTAGGACCAGTAGAGATAACTTGTCTAAAAATAACTTATTGACTCTATGGCACCCATGTTCAGGAGTTGCCTCCGGTGCCTGAGAATACCAAAGCTCAGTATAGCCCACTGTGAACATCTCCACATCCCAAGATGGTTTGCATGGAAATGTACTATTAGTAGTGCAATCTGTTCAAAGAATGGAGCAGAAGAGTTTGCCTACCATGAGGGAGTCGTTCTGGTTGCATTGCATTTATTTAAAGTCTAGATGTCTAGATGCTTATGTCAGAATCAGCTAGCAAAGTACAGCAAAGATTACTTTAAGGAGACACCTTTTGGCCTGTTACTACTTGTGCAGCCATGAGACCTGTGACATCTGTGTATTAACTGCTGGTGTCACGTAACAGGTAGGGAATAGTGTAGCCCTGAGCTCCACCCACACCGCTATCCCTACCTACTTGCACAGTCTGTCCTAACTGACGGTGTGCAACTGGACGGGGGTCCCTAGCTTACGTACGTGCAGGGCCTTACAGGGAGGGGAACAACGGGATAAAACAACCGACTACGACAGAAAACACAGACATGTAAATGTTTACCAAGCCGAGGTCAAGAGCCAGAAGATAACGTCAGAACAAAGGGAAAACACAGGATCTGAGTCAAATTCAAGCCGAGGTCAGAAGCCAGGAGGTTGCATCAGTTCAAGGGGTATCATAAGGACGAAGTCAATAATCCCTATGATCTGGCCCTGAATGAATAATTGAACCTATTTATCTGAATGAAGGTATGAACTGTTTCATCAATCAGTTTGTAGTAAGTGACCTGCTTACCATCTTTAATAATTATTCATTTAAAAAAAGCTGAGAAATATTTTGCGGGTAGATTTTCATGAATCGGTAATAGGTATATAAGGTATACAGTTTTTTCCTTTAAATAACACTGTTTATTTTAATGTCTTGTGCATTTAAATGTAGAAAAGATATTTAACATCACATGGTCAATCAACACTACAGTCACATATATCCTCTGTGTAGCTGTTTTTGACTCTCTTGAAGTAATGAATATAAGTCCGAAAAAAGTGATTCCATATTTGTAGACTCTGCACATTTCTGCACAGTCTTATGTAGTTCAGCTTGAAGAGGAAAGGGACGAATAGACCCCATCATAGTCTGAGTGAACCAGTGCCGAAATATCTTGTCACAGATGACCTAGAAGAAGGGAAATATATTATTCACTGGAAAAACTATTTCAAACATATGCAATCATTCATTTTCTAAGCTTTTCCTTCAGAACTTTCCAAATCCAATCTCAAATGCTCTCAATTGCAGAGATCACAAAACAGAGCAACCTTTGTTGTTTGTGCTCTTTCCCTCCTTAGGAAGAGATTTCCATGGACTAAATCTTTTAGGATTTAAATGTTTCAGTATATGCTTTAATGACAGGGTTTCTTTTGGCGATAAATTAGATTTTCTTGTCTGCTGACATTTCCGATTGTATGAAATCCCTCTTATTTTAAACAGACAGAAGAAGATTCCTTGGGGTGTTCTGCTTCGTCAAGAGTAGACATAATCTGTATGTTTGTAACTGTACTAACGAAAAGATTGGCCTACTGTATTTTACAGTACAGTTGCTACATATATGGCTAGGTTAAAGTGGTTGTTTGGTCACTTAAATAAAAAAAAAAAACACTCTGAATGGTGTAAGAATAATAAAAGACATTCTCTTAACGGTTTGAATAAAATTGCGCTAGCCACGTTATGTTGCCTATTACACCACACAAACTGTTTTGATCCGCGCTCAGTGAACAGTTAGTACATAAAGATGGTGGCGTGTTTCTTCTCCGAACTGCTTGTCTCCCTTATTCACATCTCCTTTCCACACCAGAAGGGATCAAAACAGTTTGTGGACTTTGTATAGAAAAGGATGATCTGACTGGGTTATCCAGACTTTAAAACATGCCCCTCAACACCCGGGTCCCTCATATGGATTACACTTACCCCGCTCCCTGGCACCCGTGTCACTCCTGATCCCCGCACGTCCGCCGCTGCATCATCCGAGATGCTAGGGAGGCTCATTCTGGTCGTGGCCTGCTATTGGCTGCTCCCCCATCACCGGATGTTTTGATCCATGAAACGGGGAGATGCAGCAGTAGCCGTGCGGGGATCAGGAGAGACGCGGGTGCCGGGGAGCGGGGTAAGTATAATCGATATAAGGGGCCCGGGAATTTTAGTTGGATAACCCCTTTAATAGCAGGCTTAAAAAGTAAAATTGGGATGCAGCAAACACAATATAATATAATCAGCGGCCCTGCTCGAACAGATTAAACTATACTTGAGCAATATGTACTTGACATGGATAAACATGTTAAATTTCAAATTCCAACTACAGTACTTTAGACTCTGTCAATAGTGCTCTCAAAATATAGACTGAGACAGTAGGAAGGTATAACAGTATTAAAATTAAGGTGCCTGACTTCTCCTTAAAGTTATTTAGAGATTTGATTCCTGGTCTGGATATTAAAAATTGGAAAGAGTTAGGCATTCTATCTATGAAAGAACTGTATGTGAATGGTAGGCTAAAATTCTTTGAGAACTTGGCAATGGAACATGATCTTCCTGGGGATTCCTTCTTTCAGTATTTTCAGATTCAGTCCCTCATAAAAACATATGATGGTTCTCTGTCAAGGTTTGTATTCACAGTTAAGTATATTTGCTCACTTCGGGTTTTTTCCAGGGGTTATTTCCATTTAATATAGGGAACTCTTATACCTTAAAGATAGGGATAAATTCCCCTATTTTTATAGCTGGGAGAGAGACCTAAATAAAAGTACCCCATTGTTTAAATGGATGCAAGCTCTGCAGTGGAGTAGTACATTATATGTATAACTCATATAGAGCTTATGGTACTTGATGTCGGTGCAGGTGGCTATGTTCTCACCAAGCTATTGAGATTCACGTTGAAGGAATTGAGGGATGCAGAGTAGCCTGATGTACTAACCAGTTCTTGAGCCACTTTTTTAACTCCTTAATCTCCTGCTGCCTTTCTGCTGTGGCTTGTGGTACAGGTAGTGTTTCAGAAATTATTACCTTTAAGGTCCTTGCCCTGAGCTTGTGACCTAAGTCCCTGAAATCATTTTTAAGAACCCCACACCTACCTCGAACTTTGTCATTGGTGTCAATGTGGACCATGGCCCAGCCCCTTCCAGTAATCTATCAACCCAATTTGCAATATGTCGAACTTGAGTGCCAGAAAGACAACATACAGTTCGACAATCCCATTCTTTGTGACATATTGCCCTATGTCTACGCCTAATGATGGAGTCTCCCAGTACCAGCACCTTTCTGGCCTGGCCTGCTCTCCTGGTCCCCTGCTTACAGGAGCCAACATTACCCTGACTGGCAGAGGAAGTCTCTTGCTGCAGCAATACCTTGTTGGGGTGTGTCAGAAGAGGGCTAGCCTCCCTGGCATTATTCCCTCTACCCCGTCTTCCACCGGTTACCCAGCTAGCTACCTCACTTTCCTGCTCCTCCATTCTACTATCCTCTCCGTCATCTACCCCATCAAGTGTCTGCTCAGTGATCAGCAAACTCCTTTCCATACTGTCAGGATATATGTTAAAATGTTTTTTTTTAAAAAAAGCCACAAAATTGGAGACCGAATCCTGAACAAATCAACAAAATGTTGTCAACATATCTGGTCCAGAGTGTAATAAATTGTGTCCAGACAGAATTAGCCTCAGTAAAGACCACAGTGGCCTCCTACCAGCCCAGGATCAAATTCACATATGTGGGTGGGGCATCTATTCCGTTTTTAGAGACAGATACTAGGCAAAGTTTTCTCTTCCTATAGGTAGGCCCCATCCACCTTCTATTATTTATTTCCCACAATAGAGGGATTTCATTAGCATTTAATATAGGTCACGTTTTATGGTGGTGGTTCTGTGACTGGATTAATTTCTCACTGCCAATCCTATAAGTCTAATAGACAGTTAACTTACCGGATCCATGATTTACAATGCTGTTGTTGTACACTAATGCCAGAAGCCTGACTAATAAAACTGGTGAACTGGAATTAGTGATGTGTGAGGAGGACTATGACATAGTGGGAGTAACTGAGACATGGCTGGATGATACCTATGACTGGGTAGTCAACGTACAGGGTTACAGTCTGTTTAGAAAGGATCGCCAAAACCGGAGAGGGGGAGGGGTCTGCCTTTATGTAAAGTCCTGTCTAAAGCCCACACTGCAGGAAGATATAAGTGAGGGACATGAACATGTGGAGTCACTGTGGGTAGAAATAAATGGAGCCAAAAACAATAATAAAATACTAATAGGACTTTATTATAAACCACCTAATATGCCAGAGTCCACAGAAAATCTACTTCTAAATTAAATAGACGAGGCGGCAAAACATAATGAGGTCGTTATTATGGGGGATTTCAACTACCCAGATATAGACTGGGAAACTGAAACCTGTATATCTCATAAAGGAAAAAGGTTCTTGGAAATAACTAGAGATGAGCGAGCATGCTCGTCCGAGCTTGGTGCTCGTTCGAGTATTAGGGTACTCGTAAGTGCTCGCTGCTCGGACGAATATCTCGCCATGCTTGAGGAAATGGCATCTCCCGCATTTTGAATTTTTGGCGCCTATTAACTCAGCCAATCACAAGCCAGGAGACTCTGCGGTACACCCAGCATCACGTGGGGCCCTTACATGTCGATAGCAGGGGTTGGCTGGCCTGATCAGGTGACCCTGGAATATACTAGTGACTGCCCGCGGTGCTCGGCTCAGATGCTGTCTGGATGTCGTTAGGGACAGATCGGCTGCGTTTCAGGGAGAGTGTTAGGGCCTGGATTTAGTTCTCTGTTAGGCAGGAGTGATCTGAAAAGAACCCAACAGCCCTTCTAAGGGCTACAAGACCCTTTTTTTTGTCTCCTGGCTGGGCTGGCTGGCACTAGTAGTGCAGCTATCGCCATATATAACACTTTTTTTTATTGATTTATCTCAGTGATACAAATCCATTTCATACAGCTGTGTGGAACCATTCTGTGTGTCACAGTTCAGCTGTCCACTCACAACAAACCACAATCCGTATTTTCTGTTCAGGTGACCCATACTGTACGTCACGTAATCAAATACGGTCTTTTGCTTTCACTGATACAGCTACATTAGAAAAATCTCTGTGCGACATTTGTCTGGGTTGCAGTCAAATAGCCACAGGAAGCAGGGGCTGAGTTTGCTCTCTGATATTTTCTGCACGTCACATTAAAAAACATATATATATAAAAAAAATATAAAAAAATAAAAATAAAAAAAAAATAGTTTTTTTGTTGTTTTATCTCAGTGATACAAATCCATTTCATACAGCTGTGTGGAACCATTCTGTGTGTCACAGTTCAGCTGTCCAGTCACCACAAACCACAATCCGTATTTTCTGTCCAGGTGACACATTCTGTACGTCACTTAATTACAAAAGGTCTTTTGCTCTCACTGATACAGCTACATTACAAAAATCTCTGTGCGACATTTGTCTGGGTTGCAATTAAGCAGACCAAGTCTGCCTAATCTAATAGTTTCAGTGTAATTGCTCCATACTGCACGGTACGTAATAACATACGTAATTTTGCTCTAACTTTATCCACCTATATATTTTCTTGTTCAGATTGAACAAGTTTGGGGGTTTCAATTACTGCAGGGGGCAGAGGCCGTGGTCCTGGGCAGGGTGAGACAGTACCTGCTGATGAGGGAGCAGGGGAACGCCGCAGAGCTACACTCCCTAGCTTCATGTCTCAACTTACAGGGACACGTGGTAGAGGACTGTTGAAACCACAACAGTGCGAACAGGTGATGTTGTGGATTGCGGACAATGCTTCAAGTAATTTGTCCACCAGTCAGTCTTCCACGCAGTCCACCCACGTTACCCAAGGGAGCACTCCTCTGGCTCCTCCACCTCAACCTCCTTCCCCCCAGTCTGCCCCCTCCCAGGAAAATTTGCAATGCGATCCGGCATACTCTGAGGAACTGTTTTCTGGACCCTTCCCAGAGTCACAAACCACTTCTCAGGTTGCTGCTGACCTCGTTCCCGATGCCCAAGTTTTCCAACTGTCGCAGTCTGTGGGTGATGATGATGACATTGTTGAATTAGTGGAAGAAGTGTGTAAAGAGTTGTCAGACAGTGGTGAAGTTGTTGTCAGAGCAGGAAGTCCGAGGGGGGAGCAGACTGAGGAATCGGAGGATGACGAGGTGACTGACCCAAGCTGGGTTGATAAGCCGAGTGAAGACAGTGGTTCTGAGGTGGAGGCGAGTGCTGCATCAGAACAGGTTGGAAGAGGCAGTGGTGTGGCCAGAGGGAGAAGCAGGGCCAGAGCTGGTGCATCAGCAGCAACTGTTTCACGTAGTGAAGCTCCCGTGGCGAGGCCTAGATGTTCGCAAGTCTGGAGGTTCTTTAAAGAAAGTGAGGATGACCGACGGACTGTGGTGTGCAACCTGTGCCACACCAGGATCAGCAGGGGTGCCACCACTACTAGCCTAACCACCACCAGCATGCGCAGGCATATGATTGTTAAACACCCCACTCAATGGAACCAAGGCCGTTCACCTCCTGCGGGTCACACCACTGCTCCTTCCCCTGTGTCACTCGCTGCCTCTGCTAGTCAACCCCCTGCCCAGGATCCCGGGACGAGCGCCTCCCGCCGGAAAACCACACCTTCACCTCCACGATCCTCCACAGCGTCCACCAATGTGTCCCAGCGCAGCGTTCAACTGTCTTTACAGCAGACGCTGGAGCGCAAGAGGAAATACAGTTCCACCCACCCACATGTCCAAGCCCTCAATGTCCACAACTCCAAATTGCTGAGCCTGGAGATGCTGCCCTATAGGCTGGTAGAGACCGAGGCCTTTCGCAATCTCATGGCGGTGGCTGCCCCTCGGTATTCGGTCCCCAGCCACCACTATTTTTCCTGATGTGCCGTCCCATCCCTACACCAGCACGTGTCACAGAACATCATCCATGCCCTGACCAATGCTGTTTCTGAGAAGGTCCACCTAACCATGGACACGTGGACAAGTGCTGCCGGGCAGGGACACTATATATCACTGACGGCACATTGGGTTAACTTGGTGGAGGCTGGGACCGAGTCTGACCCTGGGGCCGCTCATGTACTGCCCACACTGAGGATTCCGGGGCCTACCTCGGTCACGATCTCTCAGACGGACTATGCCTCCTCCTCCGACCCCTCCTCCTCCTCCACCTCCTCCTCCGAATTACCATCCGTGGGCACGGCGCCTTCAGTCGGTAGCTCTAGGCGCAGCAGCAGTGCCGTGCGGTAAGCGCCAACAGGAGGTGCTCAAACTGCTGAGCTTAGGTGACAAAAGGCACACTGCCCAAGAGCTGTTACAGGGCATCACGGCGCAGACCGATCTGTGGCTGGCATCGCTGAATCTCAAGCCAGGCATGGTTGTGTGTGACAACGGGCATAACCTGGTGGCGGCTCTGCAACTCGGCAGACTGACACATGTGCCATGTCTGGCCCACGTGTTCAATCTAATAGTTCAGTGGTTCCTCAAGACATACCCCAATCTGTCTGATTTGCTCACCAAGATGCGCGCATTTTTTTAAGTCGACCACAGATGCTGCCACTCTCAGGGCAGCGCAGCACCGCCTACAACTGCCCGCTCACCGACTGTTGTGTGACGTGCCCACAAGATGGAATTCGACATTAAACATGTTATCCAGAGTTTACCAGCAGCGCAGAGCGATTGTAGACTGCCAGATGTCAACTTCCACCAGAACTGGTAGTCAGGTCACTCAGATTCCTCAAGTCTACAATAGGAGTGGATGTCTGATATCTTCCAGGTGTTGACCAACTTTGAGGAGTCAACACAGATGGTCAGCGGCGATGCCGCCATTATCAGCCTCACCATCCCGTTGCTTTGCCTATTTAAAAACTCACTGCTCAGCATGAAGTCGGATGCTTTGCGCTTGTCACAAGACACGGTGGAGGAAGATACATCGCTTGATAGCCAGAGCACCCTCCGATCTGTTTCTCAGCGCGTATCGGAGGAGGGGGATGAGGATGAGGAGGAAGAGGAGGAGAATGTCGGCAAGACAGTAGAGGGTACCAGTGTTCAGTCCTTAACTCTTGAGCGTGTATGGGCTGAAGAGGAGGACTTGGAGGAGGAGGAGGAGGAAATGGAGAGTCAGGCCAGTGAGGAGAGGGAATTCTTGCGTGTTTGGACTCTGGCGCACATTGCAGACTTCATGTTAGGCTGCCTATCCAGTGACCCTCGCGTTACTGGGTGTTCACTCTCCTGGACTCACGGTACAAGCAGAACCTTTCCACTCTCAACCCTGTAGAGGAAAGGAGTATGAGAGTGAATCAATATCAACAGGCCCTGGTGCACAAGCTGAAACAATCTGCGGCAGAGAGCATGGTTCTGTGGGCCAAGTAGCGGGGGAGAGGAGGCGAGCAGGCAGCTTGTCCAGCACTGTCAGGGGAACGCTCTCCAAGGCCTTTGCCAGTTTTATGTCACCCCAGCAAGACACTGTCACCTGTCCCCAATCTAGGCAGAGTAGGTGGGAGCTGTACAGAAAGATGGTGAGGGAGTACCTAGCTGACCATACCAACATCCGGACCGATCATTCTGCTCCATACAACTACTGGGTTTCAAAGCTGGACACGTGGCCTGAACTGGCGCTGTACGCCTTGGAGGTGCTGGCCTGCCCTGCCGCTAGCGTGTTGTCAGAGCGGGTATTCAGTGCAGCTGGTGGCATCATCACCGATAAGCGTACACGCCTGTCAACTGACAGCGCTGACAGGCTGACGCTTATTTAAATGAACAAAGCCTGGATTTCACCAGAATTCAAATCTCCTCCGGGGGAAAGCAGCTAAAGATTAACATTACTTATGTATCCGATTCCTCTTCTCTACTCCTCCTACTTCCTCTTTGTCGTCTTTGCCTAAATTGCCTACAATTTTTCCAGAGGTCCACCTACAGGCCCTCTCTCCAAACAATTTTTCCGGAGGTCCACCTACAGGCCCTCTCTCTAAACAATTTTTCCGGAGGTCCACCTACAGGCCCTCTCTCCAAACAATTTTTCCGGAGGTCCACCTACAGGCCCTCTCTCCAAACAATTTTTCCGGAGGTCCACCTACAGGCCCTCTCTCTAAACAATTTTTCTTTGCACCTAATTGGGTGCTTCCCTAACATGTGATGGGCATGTGCCTCGCCTTTCTCGGTCTGGGTGAGCACAATTGCCATGAGGGTAACCACCAGGCTGTTGCCTGAGAATTTGGGGTAATGGTGGGATTAGGCAGCCTCAGAGGCATCCATGCATGCTGCCCCTGCTGTTTCCTGTCCATTTCCGTGGTGTTTCCATCATTTTCTGATGTTTCCAGGTTTTCACCCAGCCTTCCCTGTGCAGAGCCTTGGTCCCCTGCAAAAATGCTCGAGTCTCCCATTGACTTCAACTGGGGTTCCTTACTCGAAACGAGCACTCGAGCATCAGGAAAGTTTGTCTCGAATAACGAGCACCCAAGCATTTTAGTGCTCGCTCATCTCTAGAAATAACCAAAGACCTTTCCCAACTGGTTCAGGACCCGACTAGAGGGGTGGCCATACTGGACTTAGTATTAACCAATAGACCTGACAGAATAACAGATGTGCAGGTCAGGGGACACCTGGGAAATAGTGACCATAATATAATAAACTTCCAACTGTCATTCAAAAGAGCGTTTCTTCAGGGAGGAACAAAAATACCAAACTTCAAAAAAGCTAAATTTAGTCAACTAAGAGAGGCCATAGGCCTAACTAACTGGGACAAAGTCCTCAAAAATAAAAATACAGCCACAAAATTGGAAATTTTTAAAAGCATCCAAATATCTAATTTTGAGAGGTACATACCTTATGGGAATAAAAGGTTAAGGAACAAGAAAAAACCAATGTGGATAAATAGAGCTGTAAAGAAAGCAATAAATGACAAACAGAAAGCATTTAAATCACTAAAACAGGAGGGGAGCGAGGAAGCATTGAAAAACTATAAGGAAAAAAATAGAATATGTAAAAGACAAATAAAAACAGCCAAACTAGAGACCGAGAGATTAATCGCCAAAGAGAGTAAAACTAACCCTAAAATGTTCTTTAATTATATAAATGGTAAAAAATATAAACCTGAAGGTGTCGGCCCCTTACAGAGTAATGAGGGGGGAGTTGCAGAGAGCGATGAGGAGAAAGCAAAGCTACTAAATATCTTTTTCTCCACTGTATTCACTGAGGAAAATAAACTGTCAGATGAA
The DNA here is from genome assembly GCA_900303285.1 of Rhinella marina. NCBI lineage: Eukaryota > Metazoa > Chordata > Amphibia > Anura > Bufonidae > Rhinella > Rhinella marina. The sequence continues at coordinate 264,680 of ONZH01016424.1, forward strand.
ATGCAGAATATAAAAGTAAATTCCCCATTAAAAATGCCCTGTCTGACCTAGGAAGAAGTAGAGTTGCGTCTTAAAAAGATTAAAATAGACAAATCGCCAGGACCGCATGGCATACACCCCCGTATCCTAAGAGAATTAAGTAATGTCATTGCCAGACCCTTATTTCTGATATTTAAGGACTCTATACTGACAGGGAGTGTTCCACAGGATTGGCGCATAGCAAATGTGGTGCCAATATTCAATAAGGGTCCAAAAACAGAGCTTGGGAACTATAGGCCGGTAAGTTTAACATCTATCATGGGTAAACTGTTTGAGGGTTTTCTAAGAGATGCTATCTTGGAGTACCTCAATGAAAATAAGCAAATAACTCCATATCAGCATGGCTTCATGAGGGATCGGTCATGTCAAACCAATTTAATCAGTTTCTATGAGGAGGTAATTTCTAGACTGGACCGCGGCGAATCAATGGATGTCGTATATCTGGACTTCTCCAAAGCATATGACACGGTACCACATAAAAGGTTAGTATATAAATGAGAATGCTTGGCCTGGGAGAAAATATCTGTATGTGGGTAAGTAACTGGCTCAGTGATAGAAAA